>PVKC010013801.1:0-22688 GCA_004027635.1 Crocidura indochinensis | reverse complement strand
CAGAAAGCCAGGTCCCACCCTAGAGTAGGGTCCAATCACTGATCAGGGTAGGATCAGGGTGGGTCCAGAAATGTTTATACATAGAAATTCCAAATCATGATAAGATTAGAAATGTTTACATATGCAACAATTTACAAGGTGGAAAAAAATTAAGAGGTTCTGGTTTTGGAAGGAAAAATTATGACTGTGATTTTCAAAGAAAAGTCATTGAAAGTTTATGAGAATATATCAAGTAGGAAGCCTGATAATGTGTGTTCCAAACATAGGGGAATATTCTAAGGGAGAGATATAAATGTATTAGTAATCTTAACATATATACTAATTGAATACATATTAGAAAGATCTAATAAAAATAGGAAAGACCAGATAACTGAAACTAGAAAAATTAAAATTAATGCAGAAGATGCAAACAAAAAAGGTAAAAGTAGTAAGATAGGAGAAATTAAGAAGATGCAAGTTCACAGAAACCAAAGGAAATAAATGCATGCAGTAAGAAGAGTGATGCTTAGAAAAGTAAAAACAGGAGGAATCCTTTTATTCATAAAAAGTTATATTTAGTGATTTAACTTAAAAATTCTTTAACAGGTATAAACAAATAAACCTAAGATCCCAATGGTTTATTCCAATGGCACTTGAAATGCTAAATTCAAAGTGGTTTCTAAGATATGCTCTTGTGGCTCCACCATCTTGTTATATCATGGTTTCTCTGACATTATCTTGCTAATAGAAAGGCAAAAGAGGACATGAAGGGGAAAACACCCAATTTAAAAGTGACCAGTCATTCCAGCTCATTCCACTATCAGATTAGTTCATGAAAAACATGACCATAAAGAAAGGATTGCAACTGTTTTAAAAAGCCAAGGCATGTAAGTAGACATTAGTAGTTTCCACCTGTATTTGCACAGGTTTAGGTAGCTTAATTTGGGTATTCAAGAGCACTCAATGTCACAGTTTGAAATTTACTCTTTTATTTCAGCTGTCTAGAACCATTTAAATCCTAGATCTGAAATATGGTATTACCTTCTTAGCTTAACTTTATTTAACAATTTAATTAGTATTTATGCTATAATTTTATCAATTTAAGAAATAAACTTCTAAACTGAACAGAGCCAAGGACTTCAGAGATTATACTCTGGAGTCGTTTCTATATTTCAGTGTTCCTTAGCCAGTTGCTTGACTAGATTATTAGTTGCCTAATAAACTAGCATTCCTAGATTATAAGCATAAGTAAAAAATAAAATATTTTTCTAATATTAAGTGGCTATTTCTTCAGAATTAAGCTAGAGAAAATATGAGGATAAGATCATTCTTTTACAGTAAGGAAATAATGCCAAAGATCAACATTAAACAAGAACAATTGCCCTTGTTCCAAATCCTGGAGGAAAAGACTATTTTCAGCTTACTCTTTTGTTTTAGAATCTTTTTATCACATATACTCTTATCCCCAACGCCTAATTATTATTATTATTATTATTATTATTATTATTATTATTATTTATTTTGTTTTGCTTTGCAGAGAAGAGACTGTTTCCAGAGGATCAACCTATGAGAATTATATTCATTCTTACCACAAGTTTTAGCCCAGTCTTTCTTCCCTGTTCTTGACCTACCAAAATTAGTTTCTTGTGCCTTTGAAGACAAGGGCCCTTGTGCCCTTTGTAATCTCCTTTGAAGAAAGGTTGTATTATCTTACAACTTGCATGCTTACTGCTTATAATTCAACCTATCAAAGTCTCTTGTGCAGTAGAGGAAACAAAGCTTCACAATTACAGTAGTAATATATAAATAAACTGATGCATTATCTTGAAAAAATGTTATGGTGACTACTAGACATTGGATATGTAACTCTAAAAAGAAAATGCTATAATCTAAATATTTAGTCCCTAACCTTAATTTTGATAAAAAAAATCTACTGGGATAGCAATAAGAAGTGAGCCTTTGGAAGGTGATATGGTCTAAAAGTTGAGATCTTTAGCATGGATCATTCCCCATATAAAAGTAGGTCAAGTGAGCTGTCTTTCACTTTCACCTATTCTGTGATGACAGAGCTGGCTATGAAGTAGACAACAGGCCTATTTTTTACTAGATTTACTGGCAACTTGATCTTAAACTTTCTAGTCTCAAGAACATGAGAAATAAATATGCATTATTTGGAGTCATCCAGAATAAGTATTTTGCTGTTGTAATCTAAACAGACTAACATAATTAGTAGTTTACTATCCAGTTTTGTTACACATAGTAAGTTAGGAGAAACAATGTGACTACAGAAAGAGGAAATGGTACAATGGAGAAGAAAATTCAAGAAATACAAATTGGTTCAGTGTTCTTAGCCAGGACAATGAGCATAGTCCTCTAAGAAGAGATAACCTTATGTAAATGATAGTGCAGACAATGACAGATGGGCAGATATAAAAGAACCCTTTTTAAAAAAAACTTGGGAGTGTCAAGAAATTTTGGTTCATGGGTATATTATACTTGTTAGGAATATTGAAAACATGCTAGACACAGATAACCATGGTAGTTGTAAAACATTGAAACATACATTTTAAAACCTATTTTAAAGTCATTTTCATTCAAGTGATATTGCAGCATACATTTCTATTAAGGTTCACTTTAAGTTCATATCTGATCATGCTCATTAAACTTCCATTAAGACTAATTTTAGAGGCTTCATATGCTACTGAACTGTGTATTTAAAACTATTAAAATAATAAATGTTTTATATAGATACATATGTATATATTTCACCAAAACAGGAAAATAATTATTATGAATTTGGAGTTCTAAGCTTTTTATGAGATAGCTAATAGGTCTTTTGTCTCTATATACTGAACTCAAAAGGACTAGGTTTCTCTAACCTGCTAGTACCTCACTTATTTTTCCTAATCTGCTGAGTTCATAAGGTACACCTTTGTGAGAACCAGAGAAACACTAAGGATCACATTTATTTGTTCCTTGATTTATCTGAATGTCTTTTGTTCTCTGCTAGTCCAAGTGACAGTAGATCAACAAATCTTTAGCCTCCACTAAATCTCTTTGACCTTTCTGGTGATCAGCCTTGTTCTTTAACTAAAGCACTTTCTGGTTATCCTTTCTCTCTTCTCAAATTTTTTCTAATTTTATAAGTTGCATCATTAAGCTTTTGAGGTATGCCCCTTTTTCCTTCCTGATGTGTGCTTGCAAAGCTGTAAATTTTCCTCTCAGTACCACTTCTGCTATATTCCAAGGTTCGGATAGTTTGTATCTTCATTGTCATTTGTCTCCAGGAAAGTTTTGATTTCCTCTTTGATTTCATCTCAAACCCAATGGTTGTTCAGTAGTAGGCTGTTTAATTTTCAGTTGTTCAAGTTTTTCTTCTGTGTTCAAGTCTCTTTGTAGTTCACATCTAATTTTAAAGCCTTGTGGTCAGTGAAGGTAGCCTGCAAATTTTCTATCCTCTTGATTTTATGGAGGTATATTTTATGTGCCAGCATGTGGTCTATCCTGGATAATGACCCATGTACATTGGAGAAGAATGTGTATCCAGGTTTCTGGGGATGGAGTGTCCTATATATATCTTCGAAGCCTCTTTCTTTCATTTCTCTTTTCAGGACTAGTATATTTTTGTTGGATTTCAGTCTGGTTGACCTATCAAGTGTTGACAGGACCGTGTTGAGGTCTTCCACAATTATTGTTTTATTATTGATGTCCTATTTCAAATTTGTCAATAATTGTATTAGATATTTTTCTGGTCTCTCATTGGGTGCATATATGTTTAGTAGTACGATTTCTTACTGTTGCACATATCCCTTGATTAGTATGAAGGGTCCATCTTTGTCTCTTACAACTTTTCTGAATCTAAAGTAGGTGTCATCTGATATTAATATGGGCACCCCTGCTTTTTTAAGGGTGTTGTTTGCTTGGATGATTTTCCTCCAGCCTTTGATTATGAGTCTATAGTTGTTCTGACTATTCAGGTGTGTTTCCTGTAGGCAGCAGAAGGTTGGATTTATCTTTTTGATTCATTTAGTCACCCTGTGTCTCTTACTTGGTGCATTTAGTTCATAGACAATGAGGGAGAAGATTGTCATGAGGTTTAATGCCATCTTTGTGCACAAGTTAGATGTGTCTGTTGGTCTGTCTTGTCTTAAAGTAGACCTTTCAGTTTTTCCTTTAAGGTTGGTTTTGCATCTGTAAAGTTTCTGAGCTGTTGCTTATCTGTGAAGCTCTATATATTCTTTCTTCAAACCTGAGCATGAGTCTAGCTGGGTGCAATATTCTAAGTGAAGCCTCCATTTCATTCAGTCTTGTCACAATATCCCACCACTCTCAAGGTCTTCTGACCTTGAGAGTTTCTTGTGACATGTCTGCTGTAAATCGTATGGATGCTCCTTTGAATGTAATTCCCCTTTTTGATCTTGCTGCTTTCAGTTTTCTATCTCTATCTTTGGGATTCATCATTGTGACTATAATGTGTCTTGGAGTGTTTTCCTTCAGGTCTCTTTTAGCTGGTACTCTTTGGGCATGCAGGATTTAATTGCATGCAGTCTTTAGCTCTGGGAGTTTCTTTGTGATGATGTCTTTGACTGTTGATTCTTCCTGAGTATCTTCTTCCTGGACCTCTGGGACTCCAATGATTCTTATATTGTTTCTGTTGAGTTTATCAAAGACTTCTATTTTCATCTGTTCACATTCTTTGAGTATTTTCCCCATTATCTGATCGATTGTCTTAAGGTTCTTTCCCAATCTCTTCTGCTGTATGGAATTGTTCTGCATTTCACTTTCCAGTTTACTTATTCTGTCCTTAGCTGCTGTTACCCCTGTTCCAGCTTGTCCCTGGCACCTCAGTCTCTGCTTTTTTCAGTGATTCTGTGTGGGGGTTGGTCTCAAACCCGCTCTGCTCAGGCACCCACAGTAAAGATGATGGCAACCTGGACTCACCGTGTTCCAACATGTCCATTTTCAATTTAACACTGTTGTTCAAAACTTTGATGAAATTTGAAGTTATTTTCTTTTTGAAGGCAACAGTTGTCACATACTATATATCACATGCTTCCGAGTCTATATTCTGTTTTATGAACAGATGTATAAAATGTACAATGTTATGTTTTAGTAAAGCTAAAGTATGGGTTCTGGAGTAAGAACACTAGTTTTAAACACAAACAATACCATTTACTAATTTGGGGTTTGAGGCAAATTACTCTCTGTAAACTTTGTAAATGAGATTGGCAGGAGAACATGTTCCTTCTTGTAGTTTTGAGGATCAAATGAATTAAAATACTTTCAGGGGTTGCTTGCACATTATCAATATTTGGTGTTTACTATATGAATAGGACCCTTAAGAATATCACAACTTTGCATTTAAGAGTGAGACCTTGAGCCTAGAACCCTGGATCCCAGACATAGAAATCACACAGTTCTCAATAACACCTCCAAGAACAAAATCCCCACCAGGGCATCCTCAATACTGCTCTTGCACCAACATATGCCAGTCCTAATATGATGTCTTGATAACGAGGAAATGGGAGCAACTTGATCTAAGAGCAGGTTGTCCTACCTCACCAGCTAATGATAAGACAAAATCAGAAGACTGGTCATCCTTTAATCTATGCAAAAGCCAACATCAGTATCTACAGATGAGTGGCTGTTACAAGTATGACTAGGCAGTATGTATTCTGGGACCAATAAAAAAAGCCCTAGTCTAGGTTTCTGTCTAAAATCTGTACAACAACCAAGATCTCTAATCCTAGAGGTCTTACTTAGATAATTGCAACTGAATGGATCTCCTGAAAACATAACGAGACTCTATCCCAGGCTCTATCCTAGTATCAGTACAATAACCAAGACCACCAACTACAGAAGATGTATTAAAATGACACTGAAGGAACAGAACTTCTAGAACCACAAAGAAAGCCCTCATCATAAGCTCCATTCCTTGACCTGGGCAGATACCAAGATCTCTAGATACAGAGGTCTGATTTTATCACCCATGACGGAGCAGAAGACTTCCATATACCACAAAAGCACCGAGGGGAAAGTAAAGGAAAATGCATGGGGGTCTATAGTTATTCCCATGACAGTATACTACAAGGGTGGAGAAACTCTGTATATCTTAGGCCAAGGGAATTCCCTGTCTAATGTTTCCAATATTTACTCAATATTTACTCAATATTTTTTGGGGAAAAGCCCAAAATAATATTTTTTTATTTATCTATTTACTTATTCACTTTTTTTGACTTCTTTGTTTTGGTGTGGATATTGAATTTGGTTTCTCCATTTTTTTAAATTTCTTTTTCTGCTCTGTTATGATTTAATTTCAGGACCATAGCTATTATGTGGCTCTTGTCTTTATTGCTGTAGTGCTCACTGGATATTTTATTTGATATTTCTTTTTGTATTGTTGTGGTATTTCAATTCCTTTTTCCTTTTACTCTCTCAAACTGAGGTTGAGAACCTCTAGAAGGACTTCGCCCATTTTTGGCTTATTTGATTTTTACCCCATTTTATTGCTTTTCTTTTCAACCAAAACCACATAACTGGAACTATCTAGTTCCGCCTCTCAAATAGAGGGGGGAATAATGTATGATCACTAAGTAGTAAGCTAAATACAGTGGGGACCACTCATTCTAGCATCTCTGGGGGTGAGGGTGGGGGACATGGGATGCAAGATGGGGACAGAGGTGGAGGGAGGACAAATTTGGTGATGGGAATTCCCCTGATTCAATGCTAATATGTATCTAAAATATTACTGTGAAAGATATGTAAGCCACTATGATCCAAATAAAATTATATATTTAAAAAAACGAGTGAGACTTGGATAATCTGATATGCATGCAAATGGTTGTAAAACACCATATTTAAAAAACATCTAATAATGAGTAATACTTTTATTTATGGAAAGATATTAGATTTAATCATGAAGAAAATTTTAATTTCTGAGAAGACAAAATTTCCCTGGATAATAGTAGTTGGTCTACATCTGTCCTTCTGCTTAGAAGTATGTGCATGTTTAGTGACGTCACACATTAGTTTCTCCTGGCACTTGTCTTTGCACATAAATTTAAAGGAAGTCTATTGAGCTTGTGCAAGGATATACATTTCAAGCAAGTGTGATCCTTTTGTAACTTCAAAGGCTTATTTGAATTATATTTTTCTTAAAATACTTATAACTAGTAGCAAGATTTTTTAATAAGATTTAAATTCAGGTATATATTTATTATAAGTGAGAACTATGAAACAATTTAACCTTGCTATATTTTCATCTCTGGATATCACATTATGTATAAATCAAACTTATGTCCTTACTATTTGGTCTTTTGAGTCATTTTAGAAAAATGTATTTGTTATGCATAAAATATATGTGAAGAACACAAATTTAAAACATATATATGGCCAAAAACCAAAAGAAATATGTATATATGTACATATATATGCTTAGCAGAGCCATTACAGAAGATTATATTTGTCTTTTCAAGAATCTTTTATTTTTCACTAAATTACTATAAGAAATTAACTATCATAAATATGAATATGTTTTTTTGGATGGTTATGAGTCATACCCAGTGATGTTCAGGGGTTATTTCTGGCTCTGTGTTCAGTGGTCATTTCTAACCATGCATTGGGGACCATATGGGCTGCTGGGGATAAAACCCTGGTCAGCCATATGCAAGGCTGTCCTACCAGCTGTGCTAATGCTATGATCATGAATATGTCTTTTTCTTACAAAAATGAAGTAGGTTGGACATAAGTATAATGAAGGCCTTAATTTTAAAAATAGAGGGAATATTTAAAAATTAAAATACAGAATTGATTGCCCACAGAATAGATCTGAGAAGTCATATAATTCTTTTTCTATAAACACCAAAATTGGTCTCTCTCAGAATTTACTGTCCAATAAAAAACATTTCATAAAGTAATATAAAGCAAAAGTAAATAAGGTAGCATAAAAATGTATGTTGACATAAAAAATCAGTAAATCTTTATGTAACATAAAAAGTAAATAAAATAACATAAAGCAAAAGTATTTTCCTAAATGCATTCCACAGAGCAGCTACTTTAAACTCTCTGCACATGGTCAGGCCTGGCAAGAGGCAAGAGATATGGCGCTCCACCAGGAATCAGCTTTCAAGTCTGTTAAGGAAAGTTGGTGGAGCTTGATTGACTATGAAAAAAAACTCCTCAAAGCTCAATGACCATGATAGTCTATAAATTTAGTGGAGGGCCGGATAAGGAATAAGATAATTGGAATGCCAATGAAAGCCACAGACTAATAGGTAGTTTTCTCCAAAAATTATATCTATTGAACTAACTAATTTCTGTGTGTCTGTTGCACTTGGAATTGTGAAACTAATATTGCCTAGTTCTATCTCCTTCTCCAACTTTGCTTTTTGTAAATTCAAGCAAAACAAAATTATCAAAGAAACAACTTCACCTTTATTCCATTTCTGTGCTCAAAATGCCTCCAAAAGTAAATATACAAAATTACATGCCATATTTTCCAGCGTATAAGACTACCGAGTGTATAAGATGACCCCCCTAATTTTACAGTTAAAATATGGGTTTAGGCCTATCTTCGCTGTATAAGACAGAACATTCCTGTGCGGCAACTGTATGTACCACAGTGAGCCATCACAACAAGCAAAAGTTCAAAGCGTATACTGCAATAGACTTCCTCTCTGACTCTGGCTAATCTGAGCAGGCTTTTTCCGGTGTAGATTTGGGAACAGAACATTGTCTAATTTGCGTGCATAAAAGGCCTGCTTGGATTGGCTGAGTTAGAGAGGCGGTCCGAGCAGCCTTGCAGTGATTGGTGCAGGATCGAGTTGGAAAATTCGTTTAGTGGCAATATCCAGGCGATTTTCGTTTAGTGGAATATTGAAACGTTTTCGGGATATACTCAGCATAAAAGACAACTCCTGGTTTTCGGTTGACTTCTTTTTTTCTGGTTGACTTTTTTTCGTTTCAGAAGTCGTCTTATACTCCAGAAAATATGGTACATTAACATTTTTATCTTTCCTTTTCTTAGTTTCAGTCATTTTTATATTTTTAATCATTTCATGCAAACATTAAAAAATAAGTAATTAGAGGCCAGAGAGATAGCATGGAAGTAGGGAGTTTTCCCTGATTGCAGAAGGACAGTGGTTCGAATCCCGGCATCCCATATAGTTCCCTGAGTCTTCCAGGAGTGATTTCTGAGTGCAGAGATAGGAGTAACCCTGAGTGCCACCGGATATGACCAAGAAACAAAAACAAAACAAACAAAAAATAGCTAATCAACCATAAGTTCTACTTGAAGATTTTTCTTCTATAAAATAACACTTTTGTGGAATTAATCATTTAGTAAATTAAACAATTAGATTAAATCAGTATTAAATAATTAAATTAAAAAATTAAATAAGTAAAGCAGTATAAACTATGGAATACATTAATTTTATTCCTAAATATTGTACTCTATATCTCTTTGAGTACACTCAAGGCTCTAACATTTGAACATTAATTGTCAAATGTTGTATACTATCGATAAACTAACAGGCTAGAATTATTCATACTCTGAATGTGTAGTTGAGAACTGGAAATGACAAGAGGCACTTGTTGAGTGCTTACTGTGCAGTTACTAGTTTGGCCATGAAACCTCATTTAATATTCACTATTAATTACTGAAAGATATATACTACCTTGTTAGTGGTAAGGAAATGAAGACTTAAAAACTTGGAATTAATTTTCTGGAATTTCATCTAAGTGATGTAAATCAAAAGCTTAAGCACTTTTTCACTATACGAGACATACTCTGAAATATTTTTCTTGCAGATACAGCCTTATTCTCTCATTAGAGATTATAGCTACATGTAGTTATCAGAATATTTATAATACAAACTTAATAGAGAAAACTAGAGTGGAAAATATTTTAAAAAGAAAAGTGGATTCTTGTGGGAGTAAAAAAGTATAATTCATGCACTGGTGTTTTACAATCTAGAAGAGTTATATTTAAGTCTGAAAGAAGGTCCTAAGTTTTACTAGCCCCAAGATAACACCCTTACTATTTTTTACTTCCTGGTTTGCAAATGTAATCAAATCCTTTATCTATTTGACTTTTAATTGTATCAGTTCAATAAGCATCAAAGCAAAATTGCAGCAACAAGAGTTGCACAGGTCAACCAATGATCAGAATCAGCTTAAATCCATAGCATACCACTACAGATGTATAAACTGGCCATTTTTTCTGTTGCTGTCTCAAGACTTCTTGTCTATCTTTTCTGCTAGTGATAGTGTTAAAAGTAGAGGTTTAGTCAATATTAAATAACATTATAGGAATGCTGTGATTTCAGGAAAAGGAATTTATGGTTAACAGTTGTGTTATTTCCACTTGTACACTGTAAGATTTCAAATTTAAAGTTTGACATATCAATAAATTATCAGTTACATTTCTTTTTCTACTCCAGTTAAGACTTGGACTTGATAGAATTTCAGATGACTCTTAATCATGGGATAGAATTTTATAGACAAATGTGAAATAAAATAATTTATTAATAAAAATTTATAATGGTAGAGAAAAGGAAATTTCATAGTTAGTTTCCTCATGGTAATGTTGTTGTTAAATTAAGACATATAGCTCTTTTTTCATTGTAAAAGTTATGCATTTTTATCTTTGCCATGAGATGTGGCCAGTATTTCTAAGCTATGAGATATAAACATATGGTATATTTACAAGAATTATAAGGATCCTATATATATATTATAAGGATCATATATATATATATGTTCTTTGTTATTTCCTTTTTTCACAATAGTAACCTTGATTTCTGCAATGTAGTATCTTTGATAGAGTGGAACAATAAGGTAAAGGTGTTTGGGTTCTTAATTCTTCAGAGCATAATGCTAAACATAGACTTCAGTAGTTATAATTACGTTTCTTCAAGTTTAAAGACTCTTTTTTAAGTTATTCATTACACTCATCTGAACAAATATATTTAGCAATCTAAGAATGCAAGTTATTTTCTTTGAAACATAATATGATTCTAACAAGAAAAATAAAAATAATCATTGTCTTTATATAAATAAATATTTTAGATTCATAAAATAATAGGATGCCATAATAAAAGAAAGAGGAACCATAATGATTAGAAAAATAGGATTATTTAAATTCAAGATTCAGTGAAAGTTGGAGAATAAAAGTGAAAAAGAAACCTCTCAGAAAATAGAATAGGAAAAGTAAGAATAAACAAAACATGAAAAAGAAAAATAATAGAATAAATTCAAGGGTGTCAACATTCAAATAAAAGATATACAGAAAGATAAAAGGAAAAAATAAAGCTAAAAGACTTTATAAAAAATAAATATCCAGAGACCCGAGCAGAGAGCAAGCCTGGTGAGTCCCCACTTCCCATATGGGCGCCCTAGACCCGTGCCTGCGGCCACCACCCACAAGCGCCCGAGCGGAGAGAGGACCGGATGAGTCCCCACTTCCCATGTGGGCTCCCTAGACTCGCGCCTGCTGCCGGCACCCTGAGTGCCCTGTCCCAGGGACCCCAGGCCCGAGCAGAGAGCGGACCGGGTGAGTCTCCACTCCCCACGTGGGTGCCCTAAACCTGCATCCTGCCGCCACCTTGTGTGCCCCTCTCCAGAGTCTCCAAGCCTGATCAGGGTGTAGGGGGGTGAGGAGAACCCTGCACCTGACTCACTCTGTGCCACAGGGTCAGACTAGGACCATTAGATTGGGTGAGATTGGGCCTGCCACCTGGACCTTTAGGTGATCTAGAGCAGCCTACCTCCTTGAGCCCTGGAATGAACCTGAGACTCCCCAAGGGCTGAGGGCAGCAGCTGGCAGGGTTTGGCGGAGAGAATTTCTTCTGCTGAGGCTCGGAGGGGGTGGAGCTCCATTGACTCCCAGATAGGGAGCCAATAGTGATCAGAACAGCATGGTACTGGAACAGAGACAGGACCTCAGACCAGTGGGTTAGAACAGAATTTTCAGACATACACCCCCAGATATACAGTCAACTAATATTTGACAAAAGAGCCAAGGACTTGAAATGGAACAAAGAAAGTCTCTTCAACAAATGGTGTTGGTACAACTGGAAAACCACATGTAAGAAACTGAAAATTGACCCATACCTCACTCCTTATACAAAAGTCAACTCAAAATGAATCAAAGACCTTGAAATCAGACCCGAATCTATAAAGTTTATTGAGAATAAAATAGGCAGAACACTCGAAGACCTATATACAAAAAGGTCTTCGAGGACAGAGCACCAATGGCAAGAACTTTAGCGTCAAACATAAACAAATGGGACTACATCAAACTAAAAAGCTTCTGCATGGCAAAAGAAATTCTACTTAACACAAGAAGTCAGTTAACTGACTGGGAAAAAATCTTTTCACTCAACATATCAGATAAAGGGCTGATATCCAGAATATACAAAGCACTCAGAAAGCTGAGCCCCCCAAACCAAATAAAGTCATGAAAATGGGATGACGAAATGAATAGACACTTCTCTGAAGAAGACAGAAAGATGGTCAGCAAACACATGAAAACATGCTCACCTTCACTTATCATAAGAGAAATCCAAATCAAAACAACAATGAGGTACCACCTCACACCAGTGAGAATGGCTCCCATCAAAAATAATGGGAACAGTCTCTGTTGGTGGGCATGCGGTACGAAAGACACTCTCATCCACTGCTGGTGGGAATGCCCCCTAGTCCACCCCTATGGAGAATAGTCTAGAGAGTGCTCAAGGAATTGAGAATTTAGCTACCATTTGACCCAGAAATTGCTCTCCTAGGTATCTACCCCCAAGTTGGAAGGACATTCATCCCAAAATATGTGTGCACCCCACTATTTATAGCAGCACTCAGTATAATAGCCAAATCTTGAAACCACCCTCGATGTTCAACAACAGATGAATGGATCATTAAGATGTGGCGTCTATACACAATGGAATACTACATAGCAGTCAGAAATGATACAATCGCAGACTGCAGCAATGGAGAAAAACGTGAATGTATCTAGAACATATGTTAAACGAAGTAAGTCAGAAGACGAAAGATAAATACAGAATGATAGCAGTATTCTGAAGCACCTAGAACATACACCTTATATACAACTAATACTCAAAATCAAATAACAGGGTTTAACATGGTAGAAACTCCAAACACTGTAACATTCAACAAATACCGCAAAGTAGTGTCCAAAACATATGAAAGACAACAACACGAACTCTTAACTACACATAATACTACAAAGGAACCAACAACAGCAGAAACATCTCATAACAATATGTATTAATGCCTTAATCTTACTATATTTAAAATAACCTTTCAGCTTTTCTGTCCACAGGCATTCTTGGATACAAAGAATGGACAAACTAAGATGGCATCTCGGGACTCAGTCACACGAGCTTGCACTATGAGAATGTCCCGATAAAACTCTTTATCTCTAGGTTATACCTTCTTTTAGGACTTGAAGCTCATCTGAGACGAGCCAGAACACCAAAGCAACAACAGTAACAAACAGACTTATACTACAGGCCCTACTCATCGAACACGTTCAAGCAAACTAGAATTCCCTTGCTCTTTTCTCCTCTCTTCTCACTACTTTCTTCTTTTTTCTCTTCTTTTCTCTCCTCCTTTTCTTTTTAATGTATTTTTTCTTTTCTTCTTTCCTGCCCCTTCTATATACTTTCCTCTTACCCCCTTTTGGATATCTGACTATCCCTGCACCCCCAACCCCATCCAGATTTCCCACCTTATTAAAACTCTTCACCCTCAGTTCTTAATCCATTAGGCATTAAGACTGACCTTCTACCCCTACGAACCAGTACCCAGCACCAAAGTGAGTGGACACCCAGTCAAACCCACACCTCATCCCCAGCAAGAAGAGCCAACCAACTTCTCTGCTGACTCATGCTGTGCATCCAGCCTTACCAACTCTTCCTAATATGGACTGTTACTTGAAAACGGACTTAACTCTAAAAGTACCCCCAAAACAAGAACTCTTCCCAAGACCTTACTGCTGCGATTCTCTTACCAATCTGAAGAAGGTCAGGGCATGTAATGAAAAGGTGCTTGGGAACCCACACACCACAAGAAAATCACAAAAGACAATGGGGAAACCTATGCTTCCATCATAAGTATAAGAACTGTACACAGTACCTCTTTACTTGCTTTTCCCAAAAATGTAAGGCAGTCTATTGCATCATTTTGTTCCTTTAATTACCTTGTTGTTTCATTTTTTTATATATTTTGGTGAGTATATATAGTTTTATTTCTATTTTTTTTATTTTGGGGGAGTGTGACCTGTCTTGTTTTCTTCTCTTTCCACCCCCAAATGCACCGACAATATAATGTAGCACCATTTCCCCCTGTAAAGACACACTAAAAAAAGGGGAAATCTTATGTATAAAAACGAGCTCTTGTCTACTAGGGATAAGAACTCATACTTGTTTACAATACAATACCCTGAAAATATGTGATATGGGCCCAACTTAGACCCCAGGTGATTAGACATCATTCGTCCAGCCTTGTATCCTGGATCCCAGACATAGAAATGACACAGTTCTTCACAACAGCTACAGAATACAAATCCCGCCTGGGACATCCTTAATACTGCTGGGACACATCAAGTTCCAGCTCTAAAATGATATCCTGACAACGAGGAAAATGGGAACAATTTGACCTAAAAGCACATCATCCTACCCCACTAGTCAACAATAGACAAAATCAGAAGACTTGTCAGCCTTTGGTCTCTCCAAAAGCCAAGATTGTGATCTACAGATGACTGGCTGATAGAACCATGACAGGACTGTATGTAGCCTGGGACCAATAAAAAAAGCCCTAGTCTAGAGTTTGAGCTATGGCCTGCACAACAACCATGATCTCCAGTTCCAAAGATCTGTCTGAGAAAATTGGAACAGAATGGGTCTTCTGGAAACATCCTAGGATCAACACAAAGACCAAGACCACCAACCACAGAAGACGGATTAAAATGACACTGAGGGAGAACTTCTAGAACCACAAAGAAAGACTTCATCATAAGTTCCAACCCTTGACTTGTGGAGATACTGAGATCTTTAGATACAGATGTCTGACTTTATCATCCAGGATGGAGCAGACATCTTCCAAATAGCACGAAAGCACCAAGGGGAGAGTAAATGAACTGTACGGAGTCTATAGTTAATTCCATGACAATATTCTCCAAGGGTGGAGAAATCCTGTAGCTCTTAGACCAAGGGAATTTCTTTTCGAATGACCCCAAGATTTACTGTGCCTGTGCAGGAGGGGAAATAAAAAAAAAAAGCACAAAACAATTTTTTTCTCCTCTTTTTATTTATCTATCTAGTTTTTGTCGATTTCATTGTTTTGGTGTGGTTATTGAACTTGTTGTATCCATTTATACTTATTTTCTTCCTTTCTTTTCTTTCTTTTTGTGCTCTGCCATGTTTTTATTTCAAGATTATGGCTTTTATGTGGTGTTTACCTTTATTTTTGGAGTGCTCACTGGATATTTTATTTGACACTTCTTTTTGTACCATTGGGGTGATTCACCTTTTTCCCCTTCACCTCTCAAACCGATGATGAGAGCTTCTAGAAGGACTCCCTCCATTTTTGGCATATTTGATTTTTACCCCATTTGATTTTTGATTTGATTTACCCCGTATTTGATTTTTTTTCCCTTCTTCAAACAAAACCATGTAACTTTATCTAGTCCTGCCTCCCAGTTACAGGAGGAAATAAGAGACCCACCAAGACCAAATAGGTGTAAGACCACTAAGTAGCAAGTTAGGCACAGAGGAGACCACGGGGTGAGGGAGGAAGATATGGGAGGTAGGATGGGCACAGAGGTGTAGGGAGAACAATTCAGTGATGGGAATTCCCCTGATATTAAGTTAACATGTACCTAAAATATTATTGTCAACAATATGTAAGCCACTATGATCAAAATAAAGATTATATTAAATGTAAAAATAAATAAATAAATGTCCCCAAATTTCCCAATTGAGGCACACATCGATTACTAGAGTTCAAGAAAATGTTGTCTACTTAATATAATGAAACCAATAGGTGAAATCCTTGAGAAACTTTAGAACATTAAGGAAGATAACAAGTCTTAGAAATATCCTATGAGGGAGGGGGAATAGTAACACAAAGAAGGCTCAGTAATTAAAACCATTCATATTTTCCAACAACAATATTTGAAACTAGAATTAATGAAGTTTTCATTCTAAAATTCCCTGATGAAATATTGTACCATCCAGTGGTTTGTGGCACCTGATGTGTGCAGTAATAATATAGAGACACATGATCAATAGCAAATTTATAAGGGAATCCTATACAGTGGATTCAGGCATACATACTTTATCAGGATATCTCAAAGGAAGAGAGATGCAAAAGAGTGGGGAAAAAAGCTATAGATGTTTGTCTGCTGCAATCAAATGAATCCCAGACAAAATGCTTGCACAAGTTGCAGCCTAACTATAGATGATCTTTACAAGATATGAACAATCAGCCTATATATATATATATATATATATATAGATATACATATATATATATATATATATATATATATATATATATATATATGTATTAGACCTATGTCATTCTGGGAAGGCTGTTTCCAAGGCAGTAGCCTCAGTTCCTGGAACTTTCTCACTGTGGCTGGAACTTTCTCTTACTGGAATTCTGGGCCCCAATCATGCCTGGAGTACAAAAGAAGATAACATTTCAATATAAAATACCAGGAAAAGCTAAATTATTAACTAATCTTTTGCCATTCAAAAATTAAAATTTTATCTCCATACAACCTTTTTCAGAAAATTACAAGGATACCTTTTATCAAGAAAATAAATTGCCACTGATTGCCTTAAAAGTTCTTCAGCCAGAGAATCCAGACAACAGAAATGGAAATCTCCATTAGAAACACCAGGTAGACCATGTTGATCTGAGGTGGTAAGAGCCAACTCCACATATATTCACCAGATCACAAGAAGTAAAGGCAACATTATGGGCTGCTGAAGATGGGGTTATGACTGATCAAGTAAGCTTGAGACAACAAACTTTCAGTGTTAGCCCTGCCTGCCCTAGAGATGAATGGGTAAACATGTTCAATACATAACTGCTCAGACTTGTATAAAACTAGATCCTCACTTATACATTCCACATAGCACTAGAACAAATGTCTGCATTATTTTTGTCCTTATATTTGGAATGTAGCTTAATGGTACCTTAAGATATTAACTTTAGTTTATATTGAATATCTGGAGTAATGAAAGACCTAGACACAGAATTATAAACCAAACTTCCTAGTCCTTTATTAGATCAAGTATAATCAGTTACATTTTTAATTTTAAAGTTATATGTGTTTATTTTTGAACACTTAAAGATTAAATTTTATCAGTTTACTCCTGGATTGCAATAATGAATAAGTTTCAGGAGTATGTGTCTATGTATCAATATACAAATATGTGTTTGACTGTGTGTCTGTGTATGCATGTCTACATATCGCTATGTTTGGATAGCCTACCACACTCACAACTCATGACCCACTATTCTCTGGGCTTTCGTTGATTACAGCAGGCAAACATCCATAGCTTTGTTCTCATTCTTTTATACCCCTCTTCCTTCTTTGAGATGCCCTGATAATGCCTGAACCCATTGTCTGTATAAATAGACTCCATTCCCTTATAAATTTGCTTTTGACCATCTGTCTCTATCTTCTCTCTGTAGCTGCATATACCACGTGCCACAAACCACTGTATGGTATAATACAAATCATAACTCCTTTACACTTTCCTCCCATCTTCATTCCCCTCTGGTAATAACAAATACATTTCTCAGATCTTAGAAGTGAGTTTTGCTCTGTTTTGTTAGCTCATAGAACATTTATAAATTATAGCAAATATTAATTCCAAAAACATAAGCCATACCCTTTTAATCAAAAATATTTATTTTAGTGTACTTACTGGTAAAACATTTAAAAAAGCAAGAATTTCCACGTAAACACTATCTTAATTTCAAATAAATTAATAGATCACAGGTGTGATGTAAAACCCCAGTAGAATAACCTATAGGTACACATGGGGCTGCTTTTCAATGATGCCTCACCCACATTGTATTGGATGCATTTGGAAAGCAATGTGTGCTCTTCAAGCCTCATCAAAGGAGCTAGAAGCTCTGGACCACTTTATTACTTGGAGCATCTTGCTTTTGCATGTTAAGTATCACAGTAAAACAAATCATTAAAAAGAGATGAGTGTAGTTTTGGTTGTTAAAAAACACAAAAGACTTGGACTGCTGACAGAGAGCCTGCATCAGTGGTGCGCTTTGTCCCTCAGTGAACAGCTCACTCTGATCTAATGGAGTTCAGGGCAGAGGCACCCAGAGTATCAGCTGTCTATCAAACAGGGAAGGATGCAAAGCGATATAGATTCCTCAGCTAGGGGTCACTAGGCGCCCTTCCTATGCTGCAGGCCTAAAATACTTAGCAATTGAAAACAGCTCTGCTGTAAAACATGCATTTTCATAGAAGTCCTTAGGCATTTTTCTTTTGTTTAACACTCCTCGCATGCCTTGATGTCTTGATGCCCTGATGTAAAATGTATTGATTTGTCAAAATCTTGTTATTCTTATTATTCAAACTAAAGGTCAAGAGCATTCATCACAATTTGTATTTACTTCTTTTCCTTGACTAAAATAACTCACCAGATTTTATGTTTAACAAATAAGGGTACTGATTGACTCTATTTTTTCTCATATTACACATTTTAAATCATTAGAAATGCTCTGTCTCTTCTGCTAACCACATGGAAAAAATCATATATAGCCAGGGTGGAATAAAATTATTTTGCTGGGAACTGCATTACCCTTTTCTTGTTTTAAATCAATGCTGATTGTCAGTTAAGTAGTTGCTGGACAAATAATTCCTTTTTAGCTCTGGTTATAAAGTCAATTTCAACTTAATCAGAATCCTCAAACTAACTTCTCTTTGTGATAATCACAAAAAAAATGATTTTGACTTGTTTCTTATAATAAAAAAGTGCATGATACCTAGGAAAAAACGCTATAGGAAATAGACCCGAGGCCTCATAGCAGATACCTCTTTGCAATAAATTGGCAATGAAATGTACTTCTTTGGTCAGCAAACTATGTCTAAAATTTGATAAAGCCTGTATACCTGTATAATCTAGATATAGCAATGAAATTACAATGCAGCATTTTGAATTATAGACATAGTGTTTATGCATCATATATAAGAGCACTCCTATCCATTTAGTGTAAATGGATTAATGGATTACTTTAGCAACAGTGGCCCAGTTATTATATGCTTAGTCATTTCCTCCACATGAACTTGGCCCCATAAGTGGAAAAGATCCAATAACTAATTCTTCACTGAAATCTGAGTCCAGGGAAAACAAGGACAGATATTGTTACATGTACATACTATTAGAAAAATTGACACAGAAGTGCTATTCTCTCAAAGTGTTAAACAAGGTAGTAGTTTTTACACGGAGCCACAGGTTACCAGGATAATGTACCCACTGTTTTGTCTGGAGTGCTTTCCTTAAGAAATTCCAAGTTAGAAAAAAAACCAAAAATACGTGTGTTTCATGTGATATAATACTACTAAAAGTATTCCTTTTTAATCTAAACTCAAATTTACCTGGATGATATGTATTTCTTTTTCTAAATCGACAACTTTATCCCTGTTTGTTAGAAAAATTATTTTCCTTTTGGATAGGAATTCTCTCGGTTTTGTTTGTTTTTTAGTGGGAAGTAAGAAACATTGAAATAATTTTGCTGTGAATCTGTTTTCCCCA
The DNA here is from genome assembly GCA_004027635.1 of Crocidura indochinensis. NCBI lineage: Eukaryota > Metazoa > Chordata > Mammalia > Eulipotyphla > Soricidae > Crocidura > Crocidura indochinensis. The sequence continues at coordinate 2,895 of PVKC010013801.1, read as the reverse complement.
CTTGAAAACTTATCCTATTATAACAAAAAGGAACATGGAAAATTAATGTTGAGTAAGACTAGTCTAGAAATCTAAGAATGCAAAATAAATGTTTATTCTTAAATCTTAATCACAATGACTAATTTTCTACTATCATCTATTTGGTTACTCCTAAATATATTGGTGAAATTGCTGATGCTAAATGAGAATCGGAATTTTTATTTCTGCCTGATTTGGGTTTGTTAAATTTTGGTCTGTTGATTTTGATTACTAATGCTTCTACTTTATTTATGGGTTTTAGTGGAAAAAGAGCATTCTGAAGTATAATATAAGTTAGAGTTTGTTTTATATTAAAATCTTACTATAGTTGACCTTCTCAGAGATAGGTAAATATGTCCTCCAGTAGTTTATGGAAAGAAATTAGCAGCACTGTAAGTATAAAGCAATAACAGTACTATTGTTAAATAGCAACAGAAAAAGTAAAGGGGCCAGAGGGATAGTGCCACGGGCAGGGTGCCTGCCTTGCATTCCGTATGGTCCCCAAGTCCATCAGAAGTAATTTCTGAGTGCAGAGCAAAAAGTAACTTCTGAACACTTACAGTGTTTCCTCTAATCCAAAAATAAAAATAAAGTTAATATATGTTATTTTTACTGTACACATTTTCTAAAATTTTTTATTATATTTTTAGTGTCAGGAATATTCAAAAATAGGAAGAAAAGTTGGCTCTTACATATTTGAATCGAAAAATTCATGGAAACACTTTTAAATTAAAAAACACTTTTGTCTCTAGATGCTACAACACTTAAGGATCATCATGCAATGTTTCATTATAGTTGGTCTCATTTTTAGATAATCATAAAAATATAATCAAAGTGTAAATTCTAAAAAGTTAGGGTTATTAGAGCAACTGGACTTTGTGTACTAAGTTTTATGAACCTTAATTCCAGTTTCTGGATAGTGCATAAAAAGGATGAGGAATAGAGGTAGAGAATAAAGATCACAATAAAACTTTTCATTTATTGCACAAATGGAGTTAAGTCTAATTTTTCATCGCACTCTTACTCTATCCCAGCAGCACCTTATTTTAGTTTGGAGAGATTTGATTTTAGTTAACCAAATATTTCCCACCTCATCCTCTTCATGTTGACCCTTGCTGGTTTTCAGGATTAGAAAGATAGAAAACCACTTGTCCACCACAGTTTTTAAACTGCTGGTTCATGAACTGGTCTGCAGACAGGTGGGCTTCTGCAGTTGCAAAAAAGGTTGAAAAATGCTGTTCAAAGTGGGATTCATTCACTTGCTCTTGTGTAGCTACCAAAGAGGTACCAGTAACAGCCCATTTGGGGGAACTCTAAAGATTTCACAGTGCACTTTTCCTGTTTACTATTAACTGTCGTGTTGCCATCTGTGGAAGGTGACTTAACTTTTCCAGAACTGTATTATTATTATTATTATAAAATACCCAGGTGACACTTAATGGTCTGTCAGTCTTGCCAAGATAGGAAAGCAAAAATACTTGTCTCATTGAATCATTATAATTTATTCAGACGATATCTTACATTCTCTCATTGCTAATTTACTTCTTACTACTCATATGTTCTTGAGCAATTTATTTAATTTATTTTTGCTTATGTTTCTCATCTATTAATAGGAAAAATAGCAAATTATAATAAGTGAACACATAAAATACAATATAATAAATGATACATTTAAAGTATTATAGTAATTACTGTTAGGGTTATATACTGGTTGTTGCAGAGCACATTTGCAGTGGTGTTCATATGCTTATTTATGGTGCTTTCTAGGGTTATTCACACATATTTGGCTGAGCCGTGCTGAACATCCTACATTTTACTTGGTGCGAGGTTTACATTTGGTATAGCTAGGATCAAACTCCTGATGTTTTGCCTGCAAGGCAAGAGCAAAGAAATTCCTCTAAACATGGACATTGGTCCTTGTACTTACTCTTTTCCTCCAAGAGCCTAAAAATAGGGTCAGTCTTCAACTTTTGATTATAGTCAGAATGTTTACCTTATTTAGGTTTACAGATATTACAATGTGCCTCAGGGGATCAAGCATGTCCACATGAGGATTTCATTGTTCATCCTGAGTCTTTATTCTGCAACCTATCCTTTCAAATATTTCTTTTTTTTAGGATTATATTTTCTTTTTTTTAATTTTAATCATAGTGGTTTATATGATATTCACAGTAATATTCCATTTACAAATAAATTTCTTGATAAGTTTCTATATAAACTAATTCTTTTTTTTTCTTTTTTTTTGGTTTTTGGGTCACACCCGGCAGTGCTCAGGGGTCACTCCTGGCTCCATGCTCAGAAATTGCTCCTGGCAGGCACAGGGGACCATATGGGGCACCGGGATTCGAACCGATGACCTTTTGCATGAAAGGCAAACGCCTTACCTCTATGCTATCTCCCGGGCCCCTATAAACTAATTCTTATGACCATGCAGTAAGATGATTGTTTAAGAACAAGAGTGCCATCTTCCATCTAAAACTTTTGGCCACTAAAGCTCTTTCCAGACTCAAATCATTTCTCTCATATAGGCTGTTGAGCAATAATGGAAGCAAAGTTTATAGTTATACTGGGTCTGTCAACCCAGTGTTTTAGGACCCCATGCTCCTAAAACAAGTTTCAACACTCCCTCCCTCCCTTCCTTCCTTTTTTCCTTCCTGTCTCCCTCAGTCCCATCCTTCCTGTCTCCCTTCCTTCCTTCCTTCCTTCCTTCCTTCCTTCCTTCCTTCCTTCCTTCCTTCCTTCCTCCCTTCCTCCCTTCCTTCCTTCCTCCCTCAGTCCCTGCCTTCCTTTCTTCCTATCTCCCTCCCTCCCTTCCTTCCTGTCTCACTTCCTTCCTTTTCTTCCTTCCTTCCTTCCTTCCTTCCTTCCTTCCTTCCT
>PVKC010013800.1:0-22702 GCA_004027635.1 Crocidura indochinensis | reverse complement strand
CCCCCCCCCCAATGTTCAAGGCTTACTACTGATTTTGCATTCAAGGATCACTCCAACTTTGCCTCTTGTGACCCCCAGGTAAATTGAGTTTGAGACCCTGGTAGGTGCTGTAAGTATCCCTTTGGAAGAAGAAAGGGGAAAGAAGAAGAAAAAAGTAACAAAACAAAAGAAAATGAGACAAGTCAAAAACAAACCAAAATGAAACAAAAAACCAATAAGGGAGTAACAAAAAAAGTACAAAAAGATTAAGAAAAAGAAAAAAACGAGTAAACCAAAAACCAAAATCATCAGCTATGAAGAAACAAACCCCCCAAAAATTTTTTTAAAAAATCGAAGATTAAACAGTTTTCTTATCCAAGCTTTTAATCCTAACCATAAATTGATCCATAAGGTGACCTATATGACATATAAAGTTTTCCAGAGGCTCTATATGGGTATCATTGTGAAGCAGGATTATTGTATTGAGAAGAGAATACATTTATTTCTGTAAAGTAAGCAACAGGACATGCTTCAAGTTCTAACAGTTAAGGTTGGTTGGAGAAACAAATCATGCCAAACCTTCCTGAGTTTGCTGGTCATAGTCCTTCATTGCCAACTACAGATGCACTTGATTGAATTTTCAATTATTAGCTCACACTAACAGCACTAATTTTTAGGGAGAACTCTTATAAACTAAGATCTATATGCTAGATATTGTAAGTTCTCTGCTCTTTCTAAATATGAAATCCAATTTAAGCCTATTGATTCCTTTCTCCACCCATGTCCCTGTAAGACCAACCCTGAATGTGAATGGACCACATTGCTTAGTAACCAGATTTGTATTTTCCTCTCCAAATAAATTGTAGAATTGGGTGAAGCCTCTTTCTGTGAACCTGTGTCACCTAGAGGAGTCTCTTCTATGTGTAGATAAACCCCAAAACGCTCAGGCCTTTCTTCTTGCTCTGTGGTCAAGAATTACTCCTGCAAAGACTAGGGGAACAATATATGATATGATAGGCAATGTCCTACTATGTATATCATCTTAATGGACCCAATTCAATCTTATATTGGGTTAATTTTTTATCTCCATGATCAAAAATATTGTTTTAACTTTCTTTTTAGTGTTACAATCTATTCCTATTTTTTTCTCCCTACTGATAAATACTATTGTCTTCATGTCAGGGATTTAAAATCAAGAATGATATATGTTGTTGTTTTAATGATACAACTTTTAGATATCATTTTCATACTGAAAATCATAGTACCATTTATAAAAAATAATCTTTCATTAAAATGACAAGCATATTATGTAGGAAAAGCTATTTTCTAAGAAAGATGGCTTGAAAGATTTTTATTAATATTAAAGTGTATTAAATCTCTCTTTAGTAAAAGTTTGCTTGATTAGTTTGGTTCACATTTAATAGTGCTCAGGAGCTCTGATCTCCTGTCTCACTGCTCTGAATATCAAGTGCTATCTGGGATGGTTCTGAAGTATGCTGCAAAAAATAAAATAAAATAAAATAAGCATAAAGATTAGCTCTTGAGTTTTCTCCCCTAACCCTAGAAGTTTCTTTGAATATAAGAACCTCAATATCTAAGAACATAAAAATTGTTCAAAACATATACCATTGAAGACATTCCATTTCTTTAGCATATGGTCATAAACATATATGCTACCTTAATCATATTGTTTTGAATTTAGTTAAACCAGAATTATGTTACATATAAAGGGCGTAATTTTAACTGCTTATTTGACTTTTTACTAAGAAGATATTGAGAATAATATGAATTATGTAATGATAAGAGTATTGAGAATAAGTCAGATTTTTAAAAATATTGCTTACTTGATCAAAGTTATTAAAAGTTTTATATCATTCTGGTGACATCAGGGTTGCATAAAACAATGAATAAAAATTAAAATATATTTAAGGTCCAGAGCGGTGGCACAAGTGGTAAGGCGTCTGCTTTTCCGCGCAAGCCTAGGACGATCTGCAGAACAATCCCTCAGCATCCCATATGGTCCCCAAGCCAGGAGCGATTTCTGAACGCATAGTCAGGAGTAACCCCTGAGCATCAATAGGTGTGTCCCCCAAAAAAGCAAAAACCACAAATATATATGTATATTTAGCATTTCTATAAACAGTATGAAGTCTAAAATATCTAAAATAAAGGAAATAATAGTATAAATCATGTATGTACATGCATATTATATAAAATTATATTCTACCCATTTTAAAAAGCTCTTTTAATATAAAATTATATTAATTTTAATAGAAAATGACTATTTAGATTTATAAATTCAATGATAAACAGTATTATTTTTGACAGGAAGCAAAGAAGTTATGAACATATAGTACATGAAAGCATTGAGAATATAGTAGTTGTATAATGAGTTGTCTAAAATGGCCATTTTATTTAAGTACAGTTAAAAATTTGTAACATGTTCATTAATAATTTGCATTTAAAATAAAGCTTTAATTACTAGACAAGATATATAAGCAATAGTAATTTCAAGGAATAGAGCATTTCTTTGTGTGTGAGACTGAAAATCTTTGAAGAGTTCATTTGCACAACTATTCATTATACAATTCAATCAATATGGACAAAAATGCAAATCAAAATTATTTCTATCCAATAAATGAACCTCAAATACTTTATATGATAGTTTAATAATAAACTTATTGAATTATGTTACCACAACCAAATCTGATAAAAGTGTAGCTTGCAAAAATTACTTAGGAAATCATTAACTAACCAGCTGGTCAAAAGACTAAATATAGTAATAATATAAAATAATCTTTTTTAAAGGAAAGAGGAGTACATACACATCTGCTCTTGCTTTTCTGAAGTAACTTAACAGATAGGCTATTAGCAACCCAACTAATTTCAAATTTTTGTCAAAAATAAATTGACATGGGGGTCTTCATTGGATATTTTATTATGACCTGGTCTGAAAGTCTCTCTTATTTCAAAATCATGCTTTTTGGAGGTATTCAGTTTTTGGTATACTCTTGTTGGAATACAGTCAATAAAAAAAAGTCTCGATTTTAGGCTCTTAAAATTTATTTTTGTGGAAACATACCCTACAGTGCTCAGAGATCTCTTCTGGTCTTCTCAGGGGATCATATATAATGCCAGTGAATAAGCTTGGGTCAGTTGCATGAAAGACAAGTGTCTTGAACTTCTAAATTATCTCTCTCTTAGCCCCAAAATAATCTTTTTGAAATATACCTTATATCTGCATCTACCCTTAAATACATAAGACTAATATAATATTTGTAAATTATTGTGAACTGCATATTAGTGCAAGGTATACCACAACAGAGTACACTGCTTTTTATAGCTTTTTTCATTAATTTTTATTTTATTGACTTCCATAGGCAGAAAACACATCTTAGTAAAAGAATAATAGCCTCTATATAACTAAAAGATAAATATATGTAACTCAATATTAATTATATCAAATAGTACCTAAAAAAGACAAATGGAACAAGACTTTAAGAAAAAAGTTTCTAATTCATTAATCTTTCCCATGTTTATTAGTTTATTAAATAACTTTATGTCATAGTAAAATTCCTTTTATTAGCCTAAAGGAGAATTGAGAGCTTGAGTAATTAGTTTTAAATTGATTCCATTTCAAAACTGTGACTGTTAATGCAATTATGCAAAATTAACTGTAAAATTAACTGACTGCTCAAAAATTAATGAAAAAGAAGAGACTCTTTACCAACAATTAACAAATCAGTGATCACTATTAACCTCCATAAATGAGGAAGTAAAACACCCAAAGGATATAATTTTGCTATGGGTTATCAATGTTCTTTTGCATTTTTGTAAGAAATTATCAAAAGTAACTAAATTGAATAATTTCAAAAAAATAAATGTTTACTTTGTAAATAAAAAACAAGATCAGTATTAGCTGTTTAAATTGCATCAAGAATGAAAAATATAGGAGCAGGAGTGGTGATGCAAGCTGGTTGGGCTCTTGCCTTAATTGCAGTAGCCTAGGACAAACTATGTTTCGATCTTCAGGTGTCCATATGGTTCCCCAAGCCAGGAGTGATTTCTGATCACATAGCCAGCAGTAACCTCTGAGCGTCACCTGGTGTGCCCCCCCTAAAAAAAAAAAACAACCAACAAACAAAAAAGAATAAAAAATATATAGCTATAATCCAATCCTTCAAGAAATTTTAGTGATTTCTTTTATGGTATTTATTTGTTTCATTCTTTCTTTCTTTGATTTTGGGTCCCACTTAACTTTGTTCAGTGCTCACTCTTGGTTGTTGCACTTAGGGATCACTCCTGGCAGATTACATTACTTGTTCAAGAAAGAAACTCAAAGTGTTTTTTAGAGATCTTCTTTATGGCTTAGTATGCTGTACCAGAACTGATTTAGAAAGTATGTTAATATTTGACAATGCTTTCATTAAAAATAATGTTTGGATTATTACAATTTACACATGAACGCCTAATGTCAGGGACATTGATTTCAGATGTCACAATGGGAGTCCACAATTAGTGTGTCTTTGTGTGTGTTTGTGCATATCATTAAAGAAAAACAAACGTTAAATAAAATACAGCCATCTAGTTCATTCTAAAGAGATGATTTTTCGCAATCTGCTTTAAGAAACTTATACCTCAGGAACATTAATGATGCAGGAAAATAATTTGCTTATTTAGGAAATAAGCATCACCTACAAAACTAGGTAATCTAACAAATGTTTGAGAAAGCATTGGCAACACTTAGCATAGTGATAAGCATATACATTAATGCCTTATGAGATATATTTGATATTATTATGCACTTGTCATTTATATTATTTACTAATATATTGTCATGGGGCTGTTCCATTTTATTTTCTTTGAGTAGATCTTGTAAAATTACAGTAATGTTTGATCATCTTGTTCATTTTTTATTTAAAAAGGCAGCTAACATTTCACTTTTTGCTTTTGCACTAGAATTGTATCATGCTCAAATGTCATTTATGTGTCAGGGAACATATGTGTGTAGTCATGAAAGTCTAGTTCAACTTCTGCTCAAGAGTCAATCTAGATACAAGGAAACTTATAGGAAAAAAGCTTTACTAAAAATAACCCCGCATTGGGGACGGATAGATAGCATGGAGGTGGGACATTTGCCTTGAATGCAGAAGGATGGTGGTTTGAATCCCGGCATCCCATTTGGAACCCAAAGCCTGCCATGAGCGATTTTTGAGCATAGAGCCTAGAGTAGCCCCTGAGCGCTGCCTGGTGTGACCCAAACAAAACAAAACAAAAGAAGCCCACATGTCGGAAGATGGAGGGCTCATGTTCTGAAAGAAGCATCTTGTCTGCATCATTATAAGGAACAATTTTAGTAGATAAACAAGCGGGAAGCATCTTTTTAGAAAGGGTGAGATACAGACTCCAGAGTATGCAATTAATTCCCTCTTAAACCTGTCCCTTGAAGTATACTGAGATGTGGTTAAGGTATCTGATTAAGGATTTCACCGGTATTAACCCTAGCATTTGGGGAAAGGAAAGGCAGGGGAAACTGTTCTTGTCTATTGCTAGATTATATATCTGTTATACTTGTATATTACATATTTTTAAATTTCTGAGCTCAGTTCTTAATTTCCCTTGGGTAAATTTCATTTAAACTCGAGTAAAACAGTTTTCTGTGGCTGCAATCTTAAGTCACACTGCCTAAAATCAAACTCAAATGCATTTTTAAAATAAATGTTGAAAAATAAAACTATTTGTTTTAAATAGTTATTAAATCTGTTGTTCTTATTTTGCAGAGAATTTGCATTCCCTCTCACACCCTCGATTCTCACACTATGACATTGCAAGGGAAATTAACTTTGTCCAGTTCCTTAAAATATTTTTTAATTTTTATTTTTTACTTAATGGCATTAAAAAACTTTTAAGAACTCATGGTGATTTTAAGAATTGTCTTCAAAAAAGAAGTGAAAATAAAATAACAAATCATGTAAAAAAAAAAGAATTGTCTTCTACTGAACTGGCAACTTCAAATAGAATTTTATACATTTATTTTTATATCAAATCTTTATTTAAGCACCATGGTTACAAGCATGATTGTAACTGGGTTTCAGTCATAAATAGAACACCCCGCTTCACCAATGCAACATTCCCGCCACCAGTGCCCCCCTACCTCCTTCCCAACCCTTGTCTGTATTTGAGTCAGACATTCTACACCTTACACTCATTAAGATTATCATGATAGTATAGTTATTTCCCTAACTGCTCTCACTACACTTTGTGATGAGTTAGCTTCATATAGTGAGCCAGTCCTTGGTTCCCTCATCTCTATTGTCTCTGGGCATTTTGAAATTGTGCATTTTTTTTAAGTATTGAAGTTTAATAATGATTGTGCAAAGGCTGAAATATAAACTGTCATGCTGGCTTTCAGCTATTACAAGTGGCTATATTCTAATTAGTTCTTAAAAGTTTGCTTCATTTGGATAAGTTTGGGAAGAAATTCTATTTAAAACATGTACACGAGAGAATGGATAGACAATGCAGCAGGTAAAGTGCTTCTTGCCAGTGGCCAAGCTGGGTTTGTTCCTTGGCATCCTATAGTCTCCAGAGCACTGCTAGGAGTGAATCATGAGTCCAGAGTCAGAATTACCATTGAGCATATTTGGGTGTGGTCTCACAACCAAAACAAAGAATTAAAAAATGTGTACATGAACACAAAAATGAAAAGTTATTTTTAAAGTGGGAATGTTGAAAAGCAACCTTATTTCCACACACATACACACAAAGAAGTGTGGATATTAAGAAATATGTTTATCAGCCATTTTTGAAAAATATTTATATAATCTATCTGTTCATCAGTGTATTTTAATAATATAATGAATTAAGTGATCAAATAAAAAGTTTAAAATGTAGAGAAATCACTATAATTTAAAAAGAAAACTAATACTCTCAATCTATCATCTTTTCTGCTAATTATTGAGTATATAAAAATGTTTAAGACATTTTTTATTATTATTTTATAATTTTTGTTGATACCAATGTAAATTACAAGTCTTTCACAGTTATATTTAAGGTACATAGTGACAATGAATTAGAGCAATTCCGACCACCAGTGTTGACCTCCCTCTGCCATTGTTCCCATAACTTCACCCTGAACCCCTAGGATTGCTACTGTGACAGGTTCCTCTTGTGTATGACTTGTAGTCTCTTGATTATATTGTAAGACAGCTGTTTATATAAAGTGTATATAAGCTATATATAAAATATATTAAGTGGAAGACAATAAGATCAGTAAAATCAAGATTGTTTAGTTCAATAAAATAATTTATAAGGGGAGAGAGAATGACATGTATTGGTAGATATCATTCAGAATTCAATTACTGCACACAAGTTGTATCCTGTCAATTTTGCAGATTTGATAACACAAAACAAGCTAGAATTTGGTGATAGAGAGTTAACTTTTCAGTAGCTAAATATCATCTGAACCATTTACCAGTTGCTCAGCTTTCAGAATTCTTTCGTTATGATAATGTTATTATAGTGGTAACATCATATGCAAACATAGTAAATAATGTTTAGAAGTAGTATTTCCTCTCTCAGCAATCTAACTATAGTATTCCTGATTAAATTAGCAGAACTGCACAACAAAGGATACAATACAAACACTAGGCACTCAAGAGATTTTGGAGGTATAAGGCATCCATAGTGCATTCTCCAATGCTTTATTCACATCCAGTGCCAATAAATGAGTAATTTGCATATCCATATGGTCTCACATATTTTCATAATAACAATGCAATATGAAATTTGAATTTAAATATGGCAAAGTAGTGATAAAATGTGCTTATGAGTTTTCCATAAAGGTATGTAAAAATTGAAAATTGACATGGAATATGTCTGCAACTTTCACAAAGTTTAGAGTGTGGCTCTGAATTCCAAAAAGTCAATATCACAGGATGTGAGGGCGACCTGTGTTGGGAGCCAGATCCTTTGAAATACAGCTTAGCCTAAGTACAGCCATTTAGCCTCGGACAGACATTCTGTGTCAGTATTGCCCTTAATCTGAACTTAAGATGTGTACCTTCCAAATGGACAGGAGTTGACGCAGATTGCCCTGCAAGAATTTGACCACACAAGAAGGCTTGTTATAACATGTATGTACTTGCAGGAGGTATGCTGGTAGAGCATTGTGACTTTTATGAATACACCTAGAGATTGTGTTGTTCATGTAACCACCCGTATGTAAACACCCACTATATAAGCCCTGCTTGTTTGAAATAAAATTGACACTTTGATCAGAATCCTTGACTTGGTGTCCCCTTTACTCCCACCCTTCTTTCTTTTAGGTAAGAGTCCTTTCCAGGATCACGAATAACTGTGAGCCGCGGGCCAGCTCAGACCTGGCTGAGACATCTGTTATCCCATTGATCACCCAGGCTGAGTCAGCTGATCTGGCTAGCTAGGCAGGTTTCCCTTCCTGCCTCACCACTCCATGTGTGTCTTTCCCAAGCTGCGCATTCAGTCAAAGAGGACGGCCTTCCCCAAACAGAGAGGGATATGCTCTTTGGTGAGGATATGTACAAGTAGCTTCTTTCTCCTGATAGAACCTACAAACAAGCTCTCAAAGTTATTATCTCAAATGAACTATTAATAAGTGAAATCATACAGATCACATCTGTCAAGTAAATACAAATTATATCATAAATAATTGGCATATTATTTTGAGATTATAACTTAATCCTATTACTTTGATGACCTTACACATGTGGGGAAACCCATTGAATATTGAGATCTGTTAGCAACTGTTTATGATTAAAACCAATAGATTACTTATGAGAAATTTCATAGCTGAGATTCTCATTTCTACCTGGAGAAAAATTATACTATTATAGTTTACAATACCAATAATGGCATCAGCATATGAGTTAAAAAGATAATCCTTATTTAAATTGAATAATAGATTAACATTGGATTGCACTAGAATTCTTATAAGTGTATGTATGACATCTACATTAATTCAAATTAATTCATTATTACTAGTATCATTGTAATTAAGACAAAAAATTACAAAAACATGACAGTAACAAAGTCTTGCATTAGGATATGAAGAGACATTACAGAAATTAAGGAGCTTAACTTCCATTTGGCCACCTTTGATCCCCAGAAGTGCTAAAGCCTCCTGAACTTGACCAGGAGCATCTCTGAGCAAGGCCTGGAGTAAGCCTTAGTTAGCTAAACAATCCCCTTAAAAAGTTTACATTGGATCAGAAATAATATGTAAACATTATAAACTATTTTCATATTTATAGTAATTCTGTGCAAGCTCCTAAATTTTAGTAGTAAAAGGCCAATAACAGAAGTTTAACATTAGCATGAGATTGACAACATATGAAATATTTTCTTTAAGCTCATATCTCAGACTTTTAGAACCTTTTAGTTAAACTACTTAAAACCTTAAATTGTTTTGGAGCTAGCATATTTTATGACAGCAGGTATTCATCCTTCCAGTCACATGGTTTGGCAGTAGATACGGTAGATTAATGGGCATGGGCATGTTTACTTTGTCATTTCTTGAAATGCTGCCATTTTTACATTGAAATTTCAATTCAGTATAGTGTTTGTGTTGCCACATGTAATGCTTCCAAGAACCAGATTCCATATCTGTACCTGTTTAGTGTCATAGCCAAAAATGCTGATGTCCCAGATGGCAGTATTTCCTTAAAAAACAAAAAGGAATCAGTGAATCAAATGTTCTTGATATTCTTCATTGATCCCTTTTCTGAAACCTTAGAAAAATAAAGAATGTAAGCCTATTTACTCAGAATAAAAACAATGTAATTATAGAATTAAATTTTCTAAAATGATAGCTTAAAATACCTACAAAAAGAATTCTACATTGAGAAAAAACGGTCAATATCTATTGAAATCCACTTGATGCTGAATACTACAGATCATAGGCTGAATACATTGACCTTCTTATGGAGCTCCTATGAGACTCCTCCTTATCTTTTGACTAGTTTCAGATAACACATACTGTTATGTGTCTCTATGACCAAAGTATTATATTTAAGTCTCACAATAAAGTTGTTGATTTCTGATTCACATTATATTAGCATTTAAACATATTGATCTATATTGATCTATATGAAAAGTCATTCATCACTCAAGAGAAATTACATTTCACAAGTGGTCTGTGAGGAATATGTGATCCAAATTTGCAATCTTTGACATGAGACTCTTTATGTTGGGAGATGGACCACAGCCAGCTACGCTTGGGGTTTACTCTGGGCTCAGTGCTCAGGAATTACTCCTGATGTTGGCTGGGGAACCATATGCAATTCTAGTGTTGGAACTAGAGTGCTTCAGTCGCAAGACAATCTTCTTCCTCTAACCATGGTCCATCCCTTAGTTCAGCCAGTTCACATTATATTTACGTAAATTTTTTCAAGTTATGTTTTGACCCTGATAACCCTAGTCAAATCAAGCAAAATATTATACTTTTCTGTTGTTCTCAGCCATTGATACTTCCAATGATATACTTCCAATATTCTTACATTTAATTAATTTAAGATTTAAATGAGAATTTATGCATCTGAGGTTAACCTACATTTCAGGTTAAAACTTTTGTTGAAGAGACTGGGAAACATGAGATATTAAGTTTTCGAAAGCATACTTTATCAAACACACAAAATATATTTTTAATTCAGGAGATATACTAGTATTTATATTAATCACACACTGCTATGAAGTATCTCATGTTTTAATGTTTCAAAAAACTGAAATGCTAGAATATTTGAATGTTCTTCGGTCATTCTCCTTCCATAACATGATCATCAATTATCTTCCAATAAGTGAGGTTGTACCTAAATGTGTTCACTTAACCTTTCATATGTTTGTAAAGACACAAATTTTCTTCAAGACAGAACAAAAAAGCAAACAAAGGAAAATACTTTAGTACTTACCATCACATATTTATATTCTGAGACATTTCTGGAGAATTAATCATTAACCCATATTAAGTCTCTATATTCCAGTGTTCTAAAATTGGGATCAACAAGTAATTATCACGAATTACAGATAAAATTTTAGTAAGATAGAAAAAAGAATACATATATTTTAAGCTGTATATTTTGCTCTTATTAGCAGATTCTAATAAATAAGAATAGGTAAGGTGATAAATTTAAAATAAAAAGATAGATATGGGACCAAAATGATAGTACAACAGGTAAGATGTTTGTCTTGCATACTGTTGGTTTGACTTGGGTTCAATTGCTTTCACCCTACATGATTCCCTGTTACTGCTAATTTCCAGGAGATCCTTGAGTACAAATCCAGGAATACATATTGAGAAACACCAGGCATGACCCCCAAACATATAAATATTTATTTATATATACATATATGTATTGTTTCCAATTGTTTTCTAGAAAGTGGACAATGTTGACAGTGCATCAGTATAGTGTTAATTATATAATATTTAGCCAATTCTACAGTAATTAATGTTAACACACCAAAGATTTTAATGCTATATTATTAAAAGCTTGGACAGCTTCTTAACTATAGGAGTGAATATAATAATCATAATGAGTAAACAATACTCAAGAGAATAAACATATAAATTCATGGACATCTAGTTAAATAGGATATTTCCAAATATACTACAAAAAACAAGTTATATTAGTAACCACGGACTCTAAAAAAGTACTTGTTTTTGTGATTAATATTTAATTCTCAGCAGGTCTATAGAATAATCAAAATTTTAAAATATATTACAATTTTTGATAATGCCAACAAATTTTGGAAATACCAACAAACTGGAAATCATATCCTTTACTTCAAATGATTTATTACTGGATTTTTGAAAATGCTTTTACCCTTCTAATTGAAAAATTGCATATTTCAATCTCAAAATTTGTTATTAATTTATACTAATTATGTAACATATATAATGTAATATATATGTACCTTACATATTGGTGCATTTTATATTACCTAGCCACTTGTTTTGATGCTGCCCTAAAATAAGTAATCTGAACTCTTTGAGATATATATAATGAGTTCTTGGAAAGGGAAAAAAATGAGATACCATCTTAATACTGAGCCAGACTTCACCAAAGAAAGTTCAAGAAAATAGAAATGTTCTAATAAGAATAAGAAAAGAATTATAAATTACTGATGAGAATCAGAAAAGATAACCCAGAGAGTCCAGTGGTCCACAATTTGTATACAATGCCTCTGGTCAGTGCAGTTTGGGAAAGCCAAAGACTTTCTCTTTGCAATACACATTCCCATTTTGGAGGCTTCCCACATCTTACCCTGAGATGTGTAATTATTTTATTTTAGTTATAAGCATGGTGTATTTTGCAGATTCACACCATCTCTACATGCTAAGAGAAGCCTATGCTTCTCTCTTAACCACATCCCACTCCAGCCTCTCCCACAAAGCCTGGGGAAAAAATTGACTTACTTTTCTTTTCCTGTAAAGAGCAATTCAATTTCTCTCAGTCTCCCAAGCTCACAAATGCCTAGCAACGTAGATTTGGGTGCCTGTCAGTGCCCATGATGTGTAAATCAAGTGGAGTTTGCATGCAGCTTGAAAGCGTCCATGTAGGGCTTGTAGAATCCACAACAGATAGATACACACATAGTTGCATATGTCAATCTTTCCCAATTCAAAACACTGTCAGCCATTTGTCAGCTCACAGGTGAGCTGTGTTGTTAACATTCTTTTATGAAGACAATTGCCACATTCTTCACTTCATCCAAATCCATTCCTTAGAGCCCGGGAATACCTGCTTCTTTTGGGGGGAAGCCACTTGTCCCACTTGCAGCACTTTCCAAATATTGCTGCTCACTAAAGATGTATTTCTTATCCTTTATCTCTAATAAAAAATATACTAAAACAGGGGCTGGAGAAATAGCACAATGGAGAGGGCATTTGCCTTGCATGAGGTTGACCTGAGTTTAATCCCAAATGGTCCCCAGAGCCTACAGGAGTGCTTTATGAGTGTAGAGCCAGAGTGCACCCTGAGTTCCCCCTGATGTGGACCAAAAATAATAATAACAACAACAGAAATTATTCCAAAATTTTTTCACGACTCTGACAATATACATTCTATAATTCATAGGTCAAGAGTCATTTTGATTTTCAGTCCTTATCACTTACAGATGCATTTCATATGATAATAATGGCCAAAGATGGATTGCTCAGATGGATCAGATCAAAATCTATTTAAAACCATCTTCTTTTTTTTTTTTTTTTTTTGGTTTTTGGGTCACACCCGTGCTCAGGGGTTACTCCTGGCTCCATGCTCAGAAATTGCTCCTGGCAGGCACGGGGGACCATATGGGGCACCGGGATTCGAACCGATGACCTTTTGCATGAAAGGCAAACGCCTTACCTCCATGCTATCTCCAGGGCCCCTAAAACCATCTTCTAATCACTCACCATTCTAATCACCTTTGCTGTTGGTAACCCATCCCACCTACCCACCTCTCCCACAATCCCAAAGGGCTATATAGATCCAGGTGGCTACTACTAGTTTCAGAGGTATAGTTGGGAATTGTGGTGCTCTAAGTTTGCTTAAAGAAGGACGATTCCAATTGATGTATTATGCAGTTTATTTTATTTTACTTCATCTCATATTCTTCAGTAAAGGGATAAGCCAAGTAAGTTGGGAAATGTCCTATTTAAGGAATTTAAGGCGTTAGTGCAGAATTGGTGGAAATAACAAGAACACCATAATAAGAATTAAATTGTGAAGCTTGAATGAATGAGAAATTGCTTCCTATAAATAATCAAAGAAATGCTTCTAGTGTCACAATATACATTTGGTAAGACTGCTATGAGAATTGTTAAAATTACATCTGAAAATTTAAATGATTACATAAATTTAGTTAGTAAAACATTGTGCAGTGTTTGAGAAAATTGACACCAATTTTGATAGACATTCTAATGTGAGTAAAATACTAGCAAACAGCATTACATATTACAGGAAAAAATTTCATAAAGGAATCAAACTTCATTGTCATTTTATTTTTAGGAAATGTCACAGCCACTCCAAACTTCAGTGAACACCATATAATGAGTCTGTTTCTATCGACATCAAGAAAAGACTTAACCAGAAAAAAAAATTATGACTTATTGAAAACATTGTGATTACAATTTTTCAGCAATTGAGAGTTTTTAAATTAAGTTCTGCAGTTTTATAAACATAAAGCTTGTGTATGTTTAATATAATACAATATAATGTAACAACTTTAATATGTACTAGAAAATTTAAAAATTGTACAATTTTCTATATTGAAATAGTCACTTTATTTTAGAAATTTAAGACTGAACTTGATACTTTTAAGGTGTGCTTTATCAAGAAAATAATCAGAAAGCAGGTTGGCTGGGAAGATAGACAGATGCAGTTTCTCTCAAGGTTATGTTGCTGTCAAATTCTCTAACTGAATATAAATTAAAGCCTTTGGAAAAAATGCCTAAAACAACAAATATACTTAAAACTTTAATTCATAGCTGAATTAATAAGATACAAAAATTGTTATTAAAAAGATTGGAGTTGATTATCTGAAGCTATTAACTAAAATAGTTTATACTTTTTGGGAAAAAGAGTATAAATTTTCTTATTTTTTCACCCTATATATTATAAATTCAGGTCTTAGAACTTTCTAAGTAATTACTTGTAAGTGGTACTATATGGCATGAGTTTGACTGAATAAGAATTAAAAGATATTAGAAAATAGTAATATTAGAGAGAAAATATCATTAATACCCGACTTATTATTTTCTCTATTTCTCTCTAAAAGTATTTGAAGATAATAACTGTAACTTTAGGAATACTTTGTCTCTTGTGGCACTGATATCTTTGAAGATTTATTTACTGAGATGATCTCTGTAGGCCAGAAAAACTTATTGAAGTTGTTACTGTTGAAATAGGTTTTCTGACTTTAATCAGATTGTGATGTGGCTTAGTAAGCACTTAATCATCAGAGAAAGCATAAATGTTGGTGCAATAACAGATGAATGGGGCCAGATATATAATCAGAGTAGATGACCTGAACATGTCTTATTTCTATAACCAAAAAAATAATAACTAGGAGAGTGGCATAACTTGAGTCATCAAAATGGAAAGTTTTGATCTTCACAACTACTATGAATGATTTTAGCTGATTATATGAATAATGTAGAAAGTTACCCAGCAAAAAATCTTTTGACCCTTTTGCCATTTCTCAAGATGAATCTACAGCAATTTAATAAGGCTCTTCTGCTTGCTAATAATTCTAATATTAATAAAAAAGTTTCATATAGTGAACAAGACATACCCTAAATAGAATTTTGTTACCATTTCATCAGTGAATACACATAGTAGGCATGCCTCTATTTTAAAAGAATATAATTAAAAAATGTTTCAAAAAACCTTAGAAAGACCCACTGGGAAAACATTAGGACATCTTTTTCCTCAATGATAAAAATTATCTACTTAGAATATAATTTCTAGTATGCTACAGAAATACTGTACTCTATGTTTTTCATTGATTTTTATAAATTTTTATGTTGTTTCTATAGAGTTTATTCCAATATTCCATTGCCATCTGTTTCCTTTCTTTCAGAACTTTTTGTTGCCTCTTTCGGTGTATAGAGGTGTTATGCAGCTCAGCTTCTATATCACTAATTCTGTCTTCAGTATCTGTTATTCTGCTAGTAAGATTTTCTAGTGAGGTTTTCATTTATCCTACATTTTTTATCTCTGATATTTCTGCTTAAAGTTTTCTCATTTCTTCTCTCATATACTCGAGTATTCTGGGCTGTCCTTTCCATTATTTCTTTAAGTTATTTGAATATCCCTAACATTTCCTCTCTAAAGTCCTAATAAAAGATGCTATTTAGGTGGCATGTGTTGGTTTGGTCTCCAGAACTAGCATCTTTAGTCACAAGGTATGGTGGGTTTCTGCATAGTTTTACCATTGTGAATTTTGATGTATGGTATTGTTTATAAGTGTTGTGGTACAATTTCTTGGCTGGAAAATGTGCAGTCATAGAGCAATTGGAATGACTGTGTTGTTTCTGGTCTCACATTCAGCTGAACCTAACTGGGGACATTTTCCATAAACATGCCCACAACCGATAGGCAGCTGGGTCTGGTTCATGTACCATTGCAGAGATTATCCTATCCATAGTTACTGATCATGGCGTCTATCTGGCTGGTCTCACACTCATTTATCTCTAACTCTCACTTCTTATTTTTTTTAAAAAGTATCTGTTTTCTTAGGATATAATTGTGAGCAATATTTTAGGTATTATTTAATTGTATGTACATTCACCAGTAAAGGCAGAATGAGTAGCTATAGAAATTATGATCCAAGAGTCTAAAATATTTATGACCTTTATGGAAACATTTACTAAATTATGTTTTACTAGATCACTTTACATGACTTTGTAAGTTTATTTTGGAAATTATAATGTAAGAAACTGCTATCAAATGTTTGCCATTATGAAAGTATCTTGGAACAGTCTTTTGAATGGATATAAGTTTAAATTCTACTAGTGAGGATCCATTGAAATCACTTTATAATGAATCTAAGTTTAGCCTGATAAATACAAGTGGCATTGTATAGTAAAATACCACTAATAGTTCAATTTTTAAATCTTAAAACAATATTGCTGCACTTATTTAACCTCTCAAGGAAAATTTCCAAAGTCTCTTGATTAATCTTATTCTAGGTAGATATGACTACTTCCTTTATTTCATTCTTAATATAAACTCACATTTATATTTATTGTCTAAAATATGGCAAAAACATCTGTCACACCAGTTTAGCAAGAGCTTATTCTCATTCAGAGTAGAATTAACAATTTTGAGAACATTGACAGGATTTTTTTCATTCTGTTTTCAGATGCCTGACCTGTAACTACTTCTCAAATTCTTTTCATTATAATATAATGCATTTATCATCCAGCTGTTTTAAAAATATTATTAAAATATATTTTACCTGTTCCCATGGGATTATGTCAGATCTTGAAACATACCATTAGGATATTACTGGGTTAGTTTCATCCACACTGAGAGACTTTCAGGGATTACTCCTCTCTCTGTACTCAGAAGTCTGTTCTGAAAGTGCTCTGGAGATTATATGAAGTGCCACAAGTTGAACTGATATTGACTAGAGGTAAATCAAGCACCTTAATTCTTATACTGTATCTCTAAACTTATTATGCTTTTTGAAAGACATGGCTCTATCACATTATCATCTGTGAAATTATAGCTATATATAATTTGTGTGTTATGAGCAATGTTAATAAAATCAGCATGTTATGGAAAGTTTTTAAAAAATATAGGTTTGGAAGATTTTCATTTTTCTAAAATGCATAATTGCAAACTCTAGGGACTAACCTGTGACTCCATATGATGTTAGGTAATAAGATATATTAGAGTATTGTTCACTTATTTAGAATAGAAAGCTTTTTTTTTTTTTTTGGTTTTTGGATCACACCTGACAGTGCTCAGGGGTTTCTCCTGGTTCTATGATCAGAAATTGCTCCTGGCAGGCTCGGGGGATGCCTAGATTTGAACACCGTCTTTCTGAATGCAAGGCAAATGCCTTACCTCCATGCTATCTCTCTGGCCCTGGAATATAAAACTTTTATGGGAATATATTTATTAATTTTGTTAAATAAAACAAAAATTTAATAAAATTAAGAATTATATAGATAAAATTAAGATCAAAACTATTGGCAAGAAATATATTCTAGAGGACATATTAGAAATGTTTATAGAAGGCTAGTACACTTGCTATATATGGACATAGTGAAACAATGTATACTGAGAAGATTATAGGAGTTAGATTCTGATAGTATTTTATATTATATAATAGACTTATTGTAATACACAGTACAATTGCTGTGGTAAATATGTTTATGTTTTATTAATGTTATATCACAACCTTTATAATTGCAAAATATTTCAAGAGCACAAAAATTAAGACTGTCAAATTATTGCAATGTGTAGTATGGGAAGTATGTTAAAACAGAATGGAATATTACTGTGAATATCATGTAAACCACTATGATTAAAATATAAAAAATAATTAAAAAAAAACAGAAGATAAAGGAAGGCAGAATGAGATTTGTCTCTTTCAGTTTCTGAATTAAATAAAAGACACGTTTGGCACAGAGAGTAAGTTAAAAATACACTTAAAATTGACATTATTTTAGTCTATAAAAATTGAAGAGAATTTGAGGCAACAGAAAATTTAAGATAGTACTTTAGTAATTAAGGAGAGAGGAACTAATGGTTATAAACAGTTTCACTAAAGTTCATTTATGAGTTATGCCTGAGTACTTTAGTGCTTAATAAATGTAATATTTATAAGAATTAAATATCCTTATAAATAAGACAACAAATGAATAGAAATTTGATCTGCTATCCAATATAAGTACATATTTATAGTAAGAATTAAATTGAATTAAAATCAAAAAAGAAATAATGCAGTATTATCATAAAAATAACTTTTAGTCTAGAAATTCAGAATAGACTATCTAAAATATTTCGAATACAAGACTATAAGGTCCCATTCTCATGAGAGTAAAATATAGGCCATTCTTGATTGTGATCCCAAATTCAAATTGAAATAAAATTAAGCTTGAATATCTGTTATAATGGCATTAAGTATGTCAGGTGCTAGATAGATAAACATTTGCTTTGCACATAGCCAACTTAGGTTCAATCTACCACACCATATGTGGATCTCAAGGCCCTCCACGTGTGATTTCTGGACAGACACAGGAATAAGACTTGAGCAATACCTAATGTGATTCTCAAATAAAGCAAATTCAAGACTGGAGCAATAGGACAGTGGTTAGAGTTTTTGTAATACCCATAACCCACCTGGGTTTGATGTCCCAAATCCCTTCAGTTGTGATTCCTGAGTATTAACCACTGAGTTGTACCAGATGTGGCATTGTGGCCCCCAAACAAACAAACAAAAAACTCACACATAAATGAGCATATTAAAATTTAACTACAAATATATAAATAAATGCCAAAAGAGAAGTATCCATATTTAAAGGATCAAATATTCATAAACATATATGGATTTAAAAAATTTTAAACTTAATAAAAGGTAGATGTTGAAAACTCTACAAACTTTAAAAGGAGCAAAATAGTTTTTCTCAATTATTATTGTATTCTCTCATATATTTTGTTTCCCCGATATATATCTACATATAACCAAGTAAGCTTACTTTACTTTTATAAATAAAAATCCCTTGAGTATTCTTAGGAGGAGGGCTGGTACAGTGACAATAAGTTCCTTTTATCATTATTCATATAAAATATTTATTTCTCTGTCAAATATGAGTGACAATCTGGAAAATATGTCATAAAGTGGATAATACTGTCCACAGGGAAGTATTGAGTCTGTGGGGGCCTTGTAGTTGGCTTGATTGCAATTGAGTGCACTTTCTATTCTCTTAAATAAAATAGATTTCTAAAGGTGGGGAAAAAAGGATGCTGAATTTTTTTTTTCTGAAAATGGAGCAGTAGGGCAAATAAACTTGGAAACCTCTGACCTAGAATATCTTTGAAGTTGTTTTTCATTCAGCACATTTTAATAAATCAGAAATGTGCAACTCTTTGGGTTTCTTTTGTTTAGAACTCCTTAAATGTGCTGAATCTGGTTGTCTAACATTTTTTAGCTAAGGTAAGTACTTATTCTCATTACTTAAAATATGAATTCTGTACCATTTTCCTCTTAATGAAGGATCCGTGATGAATGTGTCTTTTCCGGGCTCTGAGAGTACAATGAATAAGGTGTTTATCTTGTATGCAGTTGACTAGGATTTGATCCCTGGAACAACATATGGACCAAGGACAGCTAGAAATGATATCCATGTACAAGTGAGAACTAAGTCCTGAACATGGTTGGGTGTTGCCCCAAAACAAACAAAAAACAAAACAAACAAAAATACTGATTATCTTGAAGCAGTGCCAGTAACATGTTCTATGCTATTTTTATTTTTTTTGGTCATCTTTTAGGTGGTTTTCAGTACTTATTCTCATACCCACTATTTCAATCGAGATTTTCCATTTTGTGGCAGAGTTCCTTTAGCATTTGTTTTAGTTCAACTACTATGTTCTTACATTCTGTAATTTGTTTTGATTTTGCTCACATTTTTTCCAATTATATTTCTTTATTGAAACTTTTGTCCTTTCATTTCAGTGAGCATCATTGGGACTATTCATTGAATAGTAATGACTATTATGAATAGTAATAGCCTATTACTTTGAATAGCTACCTATTCTTTAGGTAGCTAAATTAGATCTATTGTATTGAGTTAATTGTAGGCTGTTGACTTAATCCATCAGTGCAGGTGAGTTTCTCCAGGTGTTTTTAATACTACACAAAAATTTGTATGGTCTCTCAGGGGCTATATTTGATTGGATAAAAGGACAGGAATGATCAATTACAAATCCCTGTTATACAGTGGGTGCAAATTTTAGAAATTTGTAGTTAACAGCTTACAGGTCTCATATGGACACTAAGTTCAAACTAGTCTGGACTATGAATAGAGGTGAGTTATACCAAGTGTTTAGGGGTGGCAGTTTATAGATTCAAGACAATCAGTTTAAGGTTGTCAGTATCTGATTGTATTGCCCAAGATGTAAACACATGAACAATGACTATGGAGTCCTTTTAAGAACAGGTTTAAGAGGATGTTTGATTCTAGGTCACAACAATATATAAACCCAGGATTAGCAGAATGAATATTGATTGACCATGGAATGATAGGACATCTCAGTTCTTAGTGGGGTACTCATGTTAACTAGATATACTTTGGAAAATCATATAGTGCTTTCTGTCTCTAAGAATGTGGCTGACTTATAGCAGTTAGAGGTGAACTGGGGCTGGTTATTTTTGTGTGCTAAAAGTAAGCACTTGCTCTTTCTCAACCCCTTACTAATTTAGCCACTATATAGGAGTGGGTTGAGCTCTCCTCAAGGCTTCACTCTGGGTCTATTATTATGGAGAATGGGATCCAGCGTGATTTCCTAAGCACTATTGTTAGCTTGGAAGGGCATTAAGCTTAGTGATTTGTTCCGACAGAAAACGAACAAGCAAAAAACAAATATTATCTAATTTTACTTATATGTGGAATCTAAAACATCAAACATGTAGAAAATGAGAGTGGATTGTGTTTTTTTCTGGTGAGGTCTGGAGATTAAAGATATGTTGCGAATAAGTAATATTTGCCAAAAGATAAAAAATATTCAGTTGTTTTAAGTAGATAAATACTGGGATACAAAGTGCATCATAATTAACAAGATTGTAATATAATTCTTGAAAAAAACTAGGAGAATAGGTCTTATTCGTTTTTATTACAATTAAAGTAATATAATGGCTTGCCTTATTTTAGAAGTAATCTCTCTCTCCAATTTATTTATTTCCCCTGTATTCAATATGAGTGCTAACAAAAATAATGGAAGAAGAAAGATTACCATTATGAATTTTTTATATTTTTTAAGAAGCTTAACTGTTCATGAACAGAGCTAGACAAGAATTTGAGTTCAGGGAACAAGCATACTTGAGAGCTGTCACCAATGTTTAGTAGTCAAAAAATAAGGAGAATAATACTTGGAAAGAAAAAAATTAAATTATATTCATGAGATTAGGGCATCTTTGAAAAATTGAGCATTCAATCAGCAGAAGAATCTTTAAAGACTGTCTTAGAAATATCTTTATAAAGCATCCTAGCACAAAACAATAAAATGAAATTTATCTTATAGGTAGTGCATCCAGAGGCTGATTGTGACAGAGATGATGACAAGGTCATCATGTAGCAGGCAAAGTCAACACCCTTTAATAAGGGTAGCGGCCAAGCCACCATCTTTCCTGAAATTAGATAAAGATAATATGCCTCAGTCCATTGCAAATCTTATGGGAAATCATTTTGGGTGGAATTTGAGCAACCACTACATTGAAATTCAAGGTATTATCATTAGTTTCTCTATTTCATTTTCTCCCCTATGCTTCCTATTTCGAAATTATGACCTTTATCCAAGTTCGTTATTAGGGCTGAGTTTAAGAGTTTTATTTAATTCTTTTATTTGAATCTTCGACAGTTTTACTAATTATCTGAATCTGGGAAGGGATCAGGAAATAAGTAAAAAATAATACTCTTGTTCTCATTTGGTTATTGGACTTTGTGTTTCAAAGATGACTTAAAACTCAGAAGTGAAATGGGAAAAAGATACAATTTTCTAAACTTACAAAGCAAAGATGCTTTTCCTATAAAGTAATAATCTCAGACTTCTGTATCTATTAAAATCTGTAATTTAATAATTTTGGTGTGTTAACAACTTGTTTTTAGGTTCTTCAAAAATGGAAATAATAATATGCTTACGTATTATTTTTATGTGCTCTAA
Source organism: Crocidura indochinensis (assembly GCA_004027635.1). Lineage (NCBI taxonomy): Eukaryota > Metazoa > Chordata > Mammalia > Eulipotyphla > Soricidae > Crocidura > Crocidura indochinensis. The sequence continues at coordinate 314 of PVKC010013800.1, read as the reverse complement.
AATATAATTTAATATGAGCTAGTGTATATAAATCAAAGATAAATGGCAGACTAATCAAATCTGTGATTAAAATTAAAAAATGGCTTCAAAGTAGCTCTCATAAAAATGTCAGCAAGTGGGTTGTTGAGAGCAGTAATGCAACCATGATCCATAGAATAGTCTCATCTACCATTTTCTTGTTTTTCTTTATACTTAGCTTCAACTTGCAATAGAATTTATAGATGGCAAAGAGATTTTAAATGAACCATTAAAAATATACTCTGTGACAGGGGAGGAACAAAACAGAAGTGAAGCTAAATATTATAAAAGCTATA
>PVKC010013799.1:0-22626 GCA_004027635.1 Crocidura indochinensis | reverse complement strand
AATAAGTATTGCTTCTTTTCCCCATTTAATTTCCTCCCTGCAGTCTGGTGCAGAGAGGAACCCTTAGCCCAGGTCTCTCGCAGACATTCTGGTTCACATGTTCCATATGAAGGAAGCCATGTATTAAATTGGGATGAGCCCTTGCATTTCATCACAGAAACTGAGTGCTGGCTTGAAATGGAAGATCAGCTCATGTGGGAATGAGATGGCGGCTGGGATCATAAACCGCTGCTCCTGGGCAAAGGACCGAATTATTAAAACTGTTGTTTATGGCCCTTATCATTTACAAACAGGTGAACACAGAAAAAGGACTTTCAATTTCCCTAAATTAATTTTCAGTTGAGGGTTCTCTTGTGTTAAACAGATAAGACACTGGTATAGAATTACAGTACACGAAGTTTACAGCTGTCTAAAAGGCCTGCAAGTCCAAGGTTATCTGGCAAATATGGGTAAAATGGCACTTGTCAGAATGACTGTGATTCTTTATGACACATTTGAGAAAATGAAATGGCTGTGAGACAAATAATGCCCTAATGCATGATCCCATCACCTGTGAACTGGCTGTGAAAGTTCAGCAAAGTTTTCTCTAAGATAATAATTGTTGGCAAAAGAGTGGCCAGGATATTGATACAGGAAAGCATCCAAATTCTAGAGTTCTTAGAGTTTAGCATCATTAAGATCTTCCCCCAGATCTGTACCACTACTAAGGGAAAGAAGCCACCACATTTTGACATGAAGAGACGTAAACAATTTCTCCCGCTGCTAGTCGGTACTCCTTACTAATCACCCATGCACATATGCAAACCTGATCTCATAGACAGACTCCTATATTACACTGCTTAAATAACAATCTCTCCTACATATAAACAGTCCTCAATATACATATCCTAACAAACCTCTTTGTGTCTATATAATTATCATGATAGTGATAAATTTATAATAGTAATCACTTACTTACTAGATGCTTTTCATGTCAAAAGAACTTACCAAATGTGTCCACAGATGTGGACACATCTGTGCAAATGTCGAAAGTATAGATTGCCTTATTTCTACCTGACAAAAATCCTTTTTGACGTAGTTATCACTTTCACTCCTATTCTGAGAAAGTTGAGTTTCTGCAATTTACTCAATTTCCCATCAAAAGCCATCCAATTGATTTTAATTTCTTTAATTTCAAAGTTGAAGCATTTAACCAAGTCCAAAAATCTACCCAAAGTCCTAACTTTTTCAATAACTATTTGTTATCCAGTACTAAGCATTGTACCTAAACACTCACCTAAATACCTACGTTCATGACCATAATAATCCTCTTACACCTTTGAAATTTAGTTCATTCAGATATTTTCAGCAAAATCTGTGAGTTTTCTGTCTTATGTCCTATTTTCCTGTTAACTCAAGTATTTTATTTGTTCATTCTTTCATATCTTCAATTGTACCATGGAAGACTGTTCTGAGAATAATTAAAATTTCACCTCAATTTCAGGATATCCTTACTATGTCAACCTACAGAAATTCTTTTTTTTTGTTTTTTTTTGTTTTTTTTTGTTTTTTTTTGTTGTTGTTGTTGTTGTTTTTGGGTCACACCCGGCAGTGCTCAGAGGTTACTCCTGGCTCCATGCTCAGAAATTGCTCCTGGCAGGCACGAGGGACCATATGGGCACCGGGATTCAAACCAATGACCTTTTGCATGAAAGGTAAACGCCTTACCTCCATGGTATTTCCCGGGCCCCCAGAAATTCTTTTAACATTTGAGATGTCACCATTTCACCACCAACTTGAACCACCAATGTTAAGTCTAAGTCTTTTTTACCACACTGTATTACAGTGATGTTTAAAATTTATTTTAAACCTCCTCGTGAGCACACATGTATGTACCTAATTTAAACTTGAATGTTTTCTGTTGAATAGCCAGAAGATTAAATCAAACTTTGCATGCCTCAAACAGCCATGACAACTACAAACAAAATGCAAGGCAACTTTTTATAGCTAATTATGACTTTGGCAAGAAGAGGCACTATATCTTGAATCCAAAAGGAGTATTATGAAAAACAAAAAAACAAAAGACATAGGGAATCATAAAGGGCCAGGAGAGAGAAAGTCAATAATTCACTTTTTTTTAACTCTAAAAGCATCCTCCAACTGCAGCTTATAATGAGCTACAAAAATGATCACGTAATCTTTTACATGGAGAGAAGGAAACACAGTTGTGCTTCTTGTCAGTCCCCTTCTCTGAGTTCCAAAAAGTCCAGAATGCATCTAATAGATCACACATTATTCTTTAATTCTTAACAAGAAGATGCTCCTACAACAGCATGGGGGCAGATCTAGCTGTAAGAGATGTTTTAGGATTCTTTTGTGCAGGACACAGGATTGACATTCATTAAGTGCTTTCCTTCAACCATTTTATTCTCATTATGCACAATAAGGGCTTAGGTTAGCAGAGATTAAAGTACAAATTATTCTAAAGTAAGGAGCTTTAGCCTCCAGACATAAAAATAGAAAGATCTGGCTTAAAAAAAATAACAATGTGTAGGATTAGATTATGAACTTGTTCACTGAACAGTTACATGGCAATTTGCAAAGGTAATTATTACCATTAATTTGAGAGCCAATAATTATCATAGCAGTTCTACCATTTCATCTCTCATTTATATCCAAAACCTAGAAGTATGTTTCTTTTGGAGGAGTGGGGCATTTCTTTTGCAGCTATCTAGTTTGCTTGGCTGGTCTCGAAGCTTCCATTTTAAAGACTCTTATAATGCTACATGTTTTGGGTGGGAATCGCAAACTTCTCAAATAGCTTTCTTGTAGTAGAGAAACAATGTGCTAAGATCCAAGAGGCAATTCATCTTGGTCACCCTTCCTTCTACAGAGCATTCTACCCTGAAGGTTAATAGAAAAGGAGTCAGTGGCTGCCATCTTGGATCTCATTCCATTTCAATTTTCTGGTCACAAACACCACGATTTTTCTAGCCAAAAGGGGTGAAAGGGAGCATATAACTCTCCCCTTGACATCTTTCCCTCAGGTCCTTCAGTCTTTGGAGTGAAGGACTTGGTGCTAGTTTAATTGAACCGCTGTGCTTGGCTTCTCTGAAAGAGAGAGATACATAGTCCCTCTGGTGACTTGTTGCAACAGATTTTAAACTGAGCTGGATTTAACTCTGTGAATTAAAATCAGTGCTTTAGCTTGGGAGCAGTGAAAAGTCCAATTCCAAATTCTGATATGTAGGCAAGCGCTTGATAAACAGTATGGGAAAGTTCTAGTTTCTCTTTCACTTAGTTTTTACTGACTTACATTTCTCAAGTCTCTTCTTTGGACCAGAATAATAACGGGTGTAGGACATGAATGATCATAATACATATTGGCAGAAAAGCTAGTGAGTCTGTACTGGAGGCAATGAACGTCCAATGTTATTTGCTTAGAGAAAAATTAGATTTTCAGCCTTGAAAGAAGATAATTATCAGCACTAACACATTTACCCATGATAAGATAGAATGTGCTCATTTAAATCCAAATAACCTCATTACATTGATGGCTTTACAAGACCTACAACCAAAGACTTCCAGGATCTGGAACAATAGAATATCATAAGAAATCATTAATGCACCTATGTAATACACAAAACAATCTAACCGAGGATTAGGAAGTTACCATGATTTGTTTTACTTGTCCAGCTCAATGGGAAAAAGATAGGTCAATATTCAAAAGAATTTAGATCTTTAGTGTCCAAGGATATAGTTTCTATCAAGTGAACTCTAGTCTGGAGACTTTTTTTTTTTTTTTTGGTTTTTGGGTCACACCCAGTGTCACTCAGGGGTTACTCCTGGTTTTTCGCTCAGAAGTCACTCCTGGCAGGCACAGGGAACCATATGGGATGCCAGGATTCAAATCACCATCCAGGATTCAAATCACCATCCATCCTGGATAGGCCGCATGCAAGGCAAACGCACTACTGCTGTGCTATCTCTCCAGCCCCCAAGTCTGGTGACTTTTTAAAAATTATTCTATCCAAGGAGAATTTTGTCTCTTCATACGTTGTCCCAATATTACCTTTGACTGAGTGTAATAATGATGCTAATAGTAAGAATAGGGGATCAGGACACAATGCTTCTTTGAGTCTGCATGTGGGTTACATGGCCAAAGAAAGCAAATAACAGATAAAAAGAAAAGGTTGCTGTTCAGAAGACATGGATATAAAGATACAATCAGTTATATTTATTGACTCAGACAGGGATTATTGCTTATTGGGCCTAAAGAGTAGCTCTTGGAACCTCCCTTGATCATTCACTGTTGTCTTTTTATACCCAGAACAAAGATACATAGGAGATATAACCTCCTTAAATGAGTGTCCTATCCAGTTCACAACATTGTAAATTCAAACATTTGGAGCTGGAGTGATAGTACAGTGGTGGGTAAGTAAGACCTTGCTTCTAACTCAAGTTCTATTTCTGGCACTCCATACTGTTCCCTGAGCATGAAAAAAAATGATCCCTGAGCACAGAGCCAGGAGTAATCCCCAGGCATCACTGAGTGTGATCCACAAACAAAAGCTAACAAAAAAGAAATTCAAACATTCAACTGCCTGTCTACCATGTTTCTGACAGATGCACAGAAATGAATAGGCTATAGTTCTCATGCCAAGAAAGAGGCAATCAGTTATAATAGAAGTTCAGAGTAATGTGGTGGCATGATAGAAGTTTCATGTGATCCTGAACAAGAAGTTCAGTAAAAGAGAACAAGATAATTTTCATATGTGGCTATAATTAAAATGCCCAGAGGAAGGACTGGATGAATTCCAGAGTTTTTTTTTTTCCCACAGAAAAGTCTGTGTCCAACGATGAGTGAAGAGATCTGAGAAGATGACATTATTATTACATAACATCATGTATACCCAGGGCAAGAAAAGAATATTTTCAGTCACTTTTATATAAATACAGTTTGTGGTTCAGGAAGTGCATACAGGGCAACATGAATTTATTATCCCAATACATAGCAATAAAAAATATAACTGAGAGATGGCATAGGATAATAAGGTCTTCCCACAGAGGGGAATGGAAATGACCCAGACCTAGTGTGTTATGGCAGTGTAGCTACCAACAGTGGGTATAATATTTTTCATCACTGTTTGTTTTCTATCCATATTCAAAACTAGGCACAATGCCAGCAGAGGAGCAGTCTTGTAGAGCCCTGTTTCAAGATGAGCAGCCACTCTGCACATTTTTGACTTTTTATTTTATTTATTCACCGTGAGAACCGAAGAGATAGCACTGCAGTAGGGCATTTGCCTTGCACGCAGTCAATCCTGGATAGACAGTGGCACAATGAACTTACAAAGTTATTCATGATTGGGTTTCAGGAATACAATCTTTCAGCACTAATCCCTTCACCAGTATTGACATTCCTTTATTTTCCAGTTACCTCCATTTGCCTCCTACCCATCATTGTGCCTTGAAGAGAGATACTTCTTTCCCATTCTTTATAGGCATTCATTATTTCATCATTACTCTATTTTATAGCCAACATATGAAAGAGATCACACTGAATCTCTCTCCCTCTCATTAACTTCAGTCCTCATCCTATATCCTGCTTAGACTTGAGCCCTCTATGTGCCAGTAATTGCTATTTTTATCTATCTATCTATCTATCTATCTATCTATCTATCTATCTATCTATCTATCTATCTATCTATCTATCTATCTTTCCCCAAGGGTAATCTCCCTCTATATTCTCTACTGCGAATCATAGTGAATCAAGACCCTTTAGTAGCAAAAAAGTGGAAGATAATAATAGGCTGTATTTTGAACCCAGAGCAAAGATTTTATTGTACCTTATTTATTCTGTGAGTTCCCCTGAGCACCTGGAAGATGGAGTGTGATCCCTTCAGGAAATCTGTAAAGACATTGATTCAAAACTAACATCCAAGCTTGCAATTATGAAATAAGGAAGGCAACCTACCATCAATACTTTGTAGTCAGAGGGAAACCAACACTGGGTCATGTCCCAAAGCTGTTTGAAGTTTTAGGTTTGGGGAAGCAAAGGGGAGGCTGATTTTTTTTTTTGCCTGTGCCCTAGGACTCATAGAGAGGAGATATCATCATTATGCTGTTCTGTCTCAGTGAAGAAGTGCCCCTGAACCTGAAGGAATTACTGATACCCGAAGCACCATCCCTCTATTCTGAGAGTGCTTTGTCTCAAGACACAACTGGATGATGAATGTCTGCATCTGGAAATATTTGACCCACATTTACTGCTCTGGCCTTGCTGCAAGGCTAGCTGCCTGCCTGCATAGTTCCAACATGATTCTGGAGCATTGGTAAGATAGAGTTAATCTTCTCCAATGAATTTCCTCTGATAGCATTCATCCTGCAGTCATAATGCAAGGTCAAAGATAATGGTGTGGCCCTTGGGTCTGAGTTTGACACCTTTCTTAGACACAAAGCAGACCAAATGTAATCCAAATGCTGTGATACTGCAGACACTTCCCAAGGCAAGTGACCTGCCACTTGACTTTCTCTGTGCTGATAATCACGCAGGTTCTATGCACAAAAGGCACAATATGCTAAAAAAAAATGAAGGCTCACTTTTTTTTTTAAGTATGTGTATTGGCCCCTTTTGCTGTCCTTGTCTAGTTTTTCTCTGCTCCTTTTTGATCCATCTTCTGATCATTCCATATCCGGCCTGATTTTTGTCACTACTCATTCTGTGCCTCCATTTAGCTCACATAGTTTTTTCTCACAAATAAACTACTTCAGTCTCACCTGCCTGCCTGAGGAATGGTTCCTTTGTTAGAATACTCCTACTACTACCAAATGTGATTCCTTTTACTTGTAAACTCTAAGCTCTTTCTGCATGTGAAGATGGCTTATATCAAATGACACATACTGTTAGGTCAGTATTGGTTGCTTGAATTCAGTCCTGGTAGTGGGTGTCTGGCAAAATGAAACTGACAAGTGCTACAAACCAGAGCTTATTGCTCTCCCTAAAACCAGCCTGTTTATAAAACACACGGCTGCCAGAAATTGCAAATAATTAGCATTTAATCAAATTTTACTGAATGGCTTTTCAAAGTTGAAAGGTATTTTATTTTTATTTTTGCTTCTCTACGTAAGATTCTGCTTGTTCTTTGAAGAATGAATTAAGTCACTAACTCTGAGCCAGAGTGTAGTGAATAAATGTGGGAATGGGGCCTTGTTTACAAATAGCCCATGTGCATTTTTAAAAAGGATAAAGCATTATTGCTCTCTGCAAAGACAGTCAGTTACCTCACTCTCCTCCAATAGATAGAGGTTTGTTCATCTGAGGATAATAATTTCTTCTGCCAAGAACAGACTCTGGAAACAATTGTCAGAATCACAAAATAACTTTGGCTTTTTTTTCTTGTCCTTATATTTTTTCTGGAGTAGAAATTACTTTAAAATAAAATTTTATGAGACAAATCCATTTTCTTGGAAGATAATCTTAGCCCACAGTTTGGAACACCTTTTTGATGAGAAATATCTAGAGAGAGAAATAAATGCTCTGAATCCAATCTGGAAGGCAGAAGACATGAGGCTATGAAGAATAGTCCAGAATCGTCAGACTTGAGGGGGTCAGAGACAGTAATATCTGGTGGGTGGGGCTGGAGTGGTGGCGCAAGCGATAAGGTGTCTACCTTGTGCACTAGCCTAGGACTGACCGCGGTTTGATCCCCAGGCATCTCATATGGTCCCCAAGCCAGAAGCGATATCTGAACGCATAGCCAGGAGTAACCACTGAGTGTCACCAAGTGTGTCCCCCAAACAAACAAAAATAATCTGATGGGTGTTTTTGTTTAGTATTTGGGGGGACACACTCAGCTATGCTCTGGGTTTTCTCCTAACTCTGCACTCAGAGATCAGTCCTGGAAGACTCAGGAGACCATATGGGATATGAGGGATTGAACCTGGGCCAGCCATGTGTAAGGAAAGTGCCCAGCTTTCTCTATTTTCTTTTTTTTGGCCCCTGATTTCTGGTTTTAACTAACCTCCCAGTTCTTTGTTTTTGAGCCATATGCTTCTATATTCCAAAGTGCATGCATATAAACAAAATCTAGCTTATTTAAGCGACAAAAGATATGACAGAACTATCAGAATCAGTCTATGAAATCAGATTCTGAATAGAGCACAAATTAAGAAAACAGAGTGAAGAACCTGGGAAGTAATGTGTTAAAACTGCAAAAATGTTGGACCATACTCAGGGCCAATGCCTTATCCACTGTAATGTATCTCTGGCTCCTGAGAATAATTTTTCATCACACTACTTCTTTCTGATATTAAGTCCTAACCCAGTTATATTAGTTTAGGTGGGCCTAGATCACATGTCTTAGTTACTAATTGATACATTTATGTTTTGTCATGAGAAATAGATACTGATCCTCACAAGAATTCCATTTTAGGGAATGATTTCTAATGAGTAGGCGAGTCAGATTCAACAGAAATAACACACAAAATGAGAATTTTATATATTCATGAACAAAAAAAGAAAAGGAGATAGAATGAAACAAGACACTCATACTCTGCAAGTACATTTTTCTTTCTAGGACAAGATAAAAGTCACATCATTTTTTTCATCATATTATTCAAAATGATGAATCTGGGGTAAGGAAGGTGGCGTGAGACTGGACTCAAACATAGATATCACCATAACTATCACCACCTGTACCTTCACCATCACAACAAAGAATAATGGCTCCCAGGTTAAAGTTCCTAGAAGGACATTTTTGATATCTAGAAAGGCATTTAAGCCATCACTACTGGTTTCCTGTCACATGTACTTACATAGGCTTTGTTTTTCCTGGCTGAAAAATTCATTTGCTTCATATATCATTCTTGCATCATATTGCATTTGGCTCAGGTGAACAACCCAAATGATTTACAATGATCATCACCAGTCTATGCTCTTGTCCAGTGTTTGGCTTGGAGTGAATAAATGACCTGATGTAGGTCAATATGATTCTAAGAGGAGTCTTTGGACGCCTTCTTGGAAAATACAGAAAGAAATTTACTTTCTTTTCATACCACTGCTGTTATTAGGACCAAATGTGATACCTAATATTATTCTAGTTATCATGCTACCCAAGAATGTGAATATGATATGGGAAAATGTCAAGTGAAAGAGAAATTCAGACTAAAATATATGAAATATTTTGCACAAATGCCACCCTACCTATGAACTTCTTATTATTTGAGAAAGTATTTCTTTGTTGTTGAAAGTCAATTTATATTGGGATTACTTGTTATTTGCTGTAAAATATGTGCTGATACAGTGGTTTAAAAATGTTTTCTTTTTTCTTGGAAAAACTGAAAAGTTATTTATTCATAATTTCTATTAATGGGCAAAGCAAAATACAAACTCTTAGGGAAGATGCTCCTTATTCTCTACAGCAGGGGTCCTCAAACTTTTTAAACAGGTGGCCAGTTCACTGTCCCTCAGATCGTTGGAGGCCGGACTATAGTAAAACCAAAAACTATGAACAAATTCCTATGCACACTGCATATATCTTATTTTGAAGTGAAGAAACAAAATGGGAACAAATACAGTATGTGGCCCACGGGCCCTAGTTTGAGGACCACTGTTTAAAGTGATGAAGGTAAAACCCAGAGATCCAAAATATGTGATGTTTGTGTTAAATTGAACAATAACAGTGCTTCAGTCTTTAGCATAGAGAATTCTCAACAAAATGAAAATTGAGCTTCAATATATACAGTCATTCCTTTTCTTGATATATATTCCAAGAATATGAAAATGAGAATTTGAAAAATTCTCAACATAAAGAAAAAAAATCAAAGAATTAGACAAGTTCTAGTGAGAACCAATTCTAGACTCAGAGAACAAAATAGAGGATAGTAAGGGTAAGCGGTGAGCATGGTGGGTAGGAATAGGTCAAAAGGAACCAAGGAACAGTGATAGGAGGATATTGGCATTTTATTGAGGGGCATCATGCATAGCTTTGTATGCCTAAAGCAGAAAGTAACAATACTGTGATTGGCATTATTTAAATAATTTTAATATTTAAAAGGGTCAAGCAAGACAGGGCCAGAAAAACAAGGGAATTGTTTTGCTTTTATGATAAAGGTAACAGTAAACCTTCATGACAAAAAAATATCTTAATTCATTAGAATTACTCAATTTGAAGTAGCAACCTGTTTGATTTTTTTCCTACTTAAAATCCTTATACATATGCAATGGCCTTATACTCTAAATATGACAAAAATTAAGTAAATTTCCTGAGAAGTTAGAATATTTGCCATATGCATTATGATACAAAAACGTGAAGCTCTATCTTCATAATGTGATATGAAAGGGCCATTATATTGAGAACTTACTTAAGGAACTACACCTTGTTTTCTGGAAAATAGGCTGTGCTCAGAAAAAAATATAGAATGGGTTTCACTTGGACACCTTTAATTTTTCTTTTCTTTATTTTTTTTCTCTACCAAGGTTCCCATTTTCTTTCAATTTTCCTCAATCTTTCTAACAGTACTTAAAAGAATCACAAAGAATACAAAGCTGAACATATCTGTCACTTTCTGTTTTAAAAATACAGACAGTTATTTATAACTGAATGTCAGTGCTGATGACCACTTTAAGAGAAGCAAATAAAGTGTGATTAAAATGTAGATAGAAAAATGACTAATTTTACAATGATGAGAATATATTGAGAGAAATGCAGAAGAGTGGTGCTCTGTGAAAAAAAGCTATCAAAATTGTATGTAAACCTCAATGATCTTAAATTTCATCTATCTTGGGACAAGGAGAGGGAAGTGGCTAACTTTCTGGAAATAGTGGATTGTTCTAGTGTATGTTAAAGTATTCTAGGTGTGACTATGTTTGCCTCTAAATATTCTAGGAGGGACTTATCTGGGCTGATACTAGAGAAAAGAGCTTATCCGTTGTAATGGGTAATTTCCATCTAGGGAAGTTCATGATGCTAATGTGTTATATATACAGATGCTTCCTAGTTCTTGTGCAGGCAACATTATTATATTAAGTAAACATAAGGGCCTTATAAGAGTTCTTGTCTCTCCATTCCTATAGGAGAAGATATTTCAAATGAATGTTTTCTCTTGGAAAGAATAGGTAGTGTGTGAATGAAATTTGTCAGGCTTTGGGAATTTTAGGGAGTTAGAGGTGTACATAATATTATATTTATGTTAATATTTTTTCTGAAGGTAGAATGGTGATTTATTATATTCCATGACTAAAATGAAGAGATGGGGAAGTAAAGACTTCAGCACCTCAATCATGTTAACTTTTCCTTATACATGAAAATAAGCCCCCATTTATCTTCCTTCTACTCAGATAGCTGTGACCAAGTACTATTATATAAATGAAGACTGTTGTAAATTTTTAAAAGGAGGTATAATGCTACATTTAATATAGCCATATATCATATGTGCTTTCAGGAAACTTTGGAAACAACTAGTGGGTCATTCATAGCTGAGCTTGAAATACATTCTGATGGTTTCCTTTTTCTTATCACATGGCACAACAGATACCAATGATTCATGAGCTTTCTGGACTTAAGGGTTTCCTTAAGTGATTATTTCCATGTTCTTTCAGGATCTTCTTAAAGGTATGGAAATAAACTAACTGGAACAATCTTATAGTTCATACTTAAAGCAGAACAACAGTTTACAAGCATTCCAATTCAAAGATCGAAAAAGCTAATCATTTAAGCCACACAAAAATTGTTCAACTCAGTACTTTGATTGAAAGCAAAATACTATTAGCACCACTTAACAGTAGATTTTCTTTCTTGGAAATTAAGACCAGGAGGTATAGGGTTTATTTCCCTCAGGGAAGTTATAGTCTAATGCATAGAATTAGGTCTCTGCTGAATGACAGATCCAATGCAAAATATGATCAATGGTCTATTGTAGGAATGGGCAAGTACCATATGTTTCAGAGGAGATGTGATTTACATGTGATACAGTAACAGAAAAACTGCTGCTGTTTCCAACCCCATGCCCACCACACGTGCTCACTGAACCCCAAACTCCAAGTTAAATGAATAAGAAAAACTGCAACACAAAGACTGTGAGAAAGCATTTAGGAATGAGTAAAAAGCTGTGGATGGATTCACTAATTGTGTGGAGACAAAAGATCAAGAGCTGACATTAAGCACAAATGGATTTATAGAGGGTCCTGGAAGATGGCTTAGTGGCTTAAGAAGTGCCTGAGGCAAGCCTAGAGGCTGTGAATTCACTCCCTGATATAACTATGTGAGCCCACAAGGTCCCAAGAACCCCACTCTCTGCTGAGGCAAGCAAGTGGGGGAAGAATTAACACTTATTCCACCAATCACTATTATTGTGTCTAAATAACGCCTCCTTAATTTTTTCTTCCTCATTTATTTTGTGTGTTAAAAGAGGAGTTTTATATAGCAAACCAAATTTTGGTGTGTTTTGAAAATTAAATATTTAGCAGCCTGTCAATGGGAAGTATTTTTTGTTTTCCAATTGTGCCTTCTTCCCTTTTCCTCTGCTTAACTAAAGGCATCTATTTCCTTGAAGACTTTCAACTCTTATCTGTTCGTTTTTGCCATGTCTTTATTGGACATCTACTCTATCATTCCCATCTTACCCCAGATAAAAATCTCAATTATGTGCACTTTAACAATTGCTTTGAGCAAAGAAAAGGGTCCATGTTTTATTTCTTCCTTAGTTCTGAGTCTCTTTGACCTTGAGTCAGGACTATCTTGTGAATGATGAACCAGAAGTGACAATGAGTGGTCAACATTTGTCAACAAAAGAATCAAGGTTGGAAAACCACCCAGGGATGAATGCTTATATGCCTGTATTAGTCAACTCAGTGCTCATGTATCCAGCAAACCCTGGCAGTGGATTTAATGTCCCTTTTAATTTGTCACTTGAAAATGTGGTCTAGTCTGATTCTGCTTTCCAGAAGAACATACCATGGCACAGTGTGAGAATAATATCAGGTGCTCACAAGCCATGGAGGCCATTTGGAATTACAGTTAAAGAAGCCAAGTCCAAGGGCTAGAACGGTGGCACAAGTGGTAAGGCATCGTCCTTGCCTGAACTAACCTAAAATGAACCACGGTTTGATACACCCCACCCCTGCGTCCCATATTGTCCCCCAAGCCAGGAGCGATTTCTGAGTGCATAGCCAGGAGTAGCCCCTGAGCATCACTGGGTGTGGCACCCCCAAATACAAACAAACAAACAAACAAGAAGTCAAGTCTATTACTTTTCTCTAGCTTTTAATATAAATTTCAGCACCCTTCTTTCCTCCTAGGCTCAGGTTCTGAAAAGCAATACCTCACTATATTAGTGCACTCTTCATTTTATTTTCCAGTAACTGCTACAATGAAAGGAGAAGTAAGGTCACTAACCAGAAAGACAATAGAAAAAATAAAGTTCAGGAAGTCAGTGGGACAGTATCATTAGTTCACTGATGAAATGTCCCAGGAAATTCTTTGTCCTGGGTACAAAATTGTCAAATTCGATCTTATTGCCTCAACCTCTCTCTATTAGATCATATCAATAGCTTCATATCTGGAGGTCAATGGACACATTTTTGTTTAGGTTGGTTTTAGTTTTTTGCTCTAATATTAGCCTTCTCTTCTCCATCTCTTTCCTCATTCATTGTTTCATATTTTATAGTTTTTCAAAAGAAACTATATAAAGGAGAAATAAATACCATGAGTGGTCACATTTTTAGAATCAAGACATGTAGACAATTGGTATGTGCATGCCAAGTCTTAGACTAATGGTTGACAGATAGATAATAAATGGAGTTGAGATGTCTGGGATATAGTAGATTATTAAAAGACTCAATATGTGCTTTGTAAGCAGGAGGTCCTGAGTTTGATTTTAAATATTGCAAATTTCTCTGAACACCGTCAGGGGGACCACCAAGAAACTCATAAAAAAAAACCCAAAACAACAACAACAGCAAAAAAACACCAGCTCTTTTTCCTTTTTTCTTTTTTTTTCTTTCTGTCTTTCTTGTTTTTGTTGCTGTTGTGTTTTTTTGTTGTTGCTTGTTTTTTCCTTTCTTCTCTCTCCCCCACTTTCTTCTTTTAAATTGATAATTATAGCTTCTAGATAAACTCCTCACAGTTTTCTTTTTTTTTTCTTTTCTCTTCTTTTCTTTTCTTTTTCAACAGAACCACAGAACTTGAATCATCTTGTTCTGCCTTATAAATTGAGGACAAAAAAACGTGGATGGTACCAGGAGAAAACAAGTCACATGAACATTAAGTGGAAATAAAGAATGATCAGAACTCTACACCAAACCCAAAGGCAAGGATAACAGAATCAAGATACCCAATCTATATGCTATACACAAAGGGGACCTGTTATACTAACAGCTCAGGGGGCAAAGGGTGGAGATATGGGATGAATGCTGGGAACAAGGGTAGAGGGAGGACAACATTGGTGATGAGAATGACCCTAATTTGTTGTCACTATGTACCTTAAGTATAACTGTGAAAGAATTGTAATTCACATTGGTCACAATGAAAATTATCTAATACAAAAAAGCAGTTTTTTAGAAAACACCTTTTGTTTGTTACACATTTAAAAGAAAAAAAGAAAAAAGGGGGGATTTATAAGTCAAGCAGATAAAACTCCTTATTGCTTCTTTATATCTATTTTACCATGTGTTGTACCTTAAGAAATGTATTTAGGAAAGCTTTATCTTTGCTCTTTTGTCTTGAATGTCTCTTAAATTCAGCCTTTGCCACTTTACAAGGTATTCTTTCTTATCTAGAATCCCATGTATTCTTTTTTTTTTATAAGATTTCACCAACAGTAAAAGTAAAATAAACTCAGACTAAAATACTGTTTTATTCTATTTAATATAAAAATAAAAATCAATTTTAATAATGCATACATAAAGGAATTTTCTTTTAAAATATTTTTAGTTAAACACTATGATTTAGGCATATAATATTTCAACACCAGAAACAACTCCCATCACCAGTGCTCTTAATCCCCTTCATCCCCACACTCAGCTCCACCTCTACCCCTGAAATCCCTGGCTGCCATTTTAACAGGCATATTACACACTTAGATCTATTTTTTCAGTATTGTTGAGAGCTTGCTTTGGATTTATAGCTAAGCCACTCTCACATCACCGTGCTATTAAAAGCCCCCAACCTCTCATTCCTCATTACTTTCCTTTCTCCTCTTCTTCCTTCCCACCTTGAGTTCTTATCTTTTCTGTCCTTCTCATCCCTGGATGAGGAAATGCCATGTAGTGAAGGGAATGCCTGCAAGCCCATGTATTCTTGATGAGGGAAGAATAGCCAGAAAGTGAATTTAAATCAGCACATTGCTTTCCTCCAGACACTTACTACAGCACCCTGCAGTGCAAACACTGTAAAATAGTTGGAGGAAAGAATATTATTGTTTGTGGGTTATTTTGGAGAATTTTAGACTTGGATATGACAACGGAGTCTAGGCCATTAGCCAATAAAGAAGAAAGAAAAAAAAGAGAGAGAGAGAAAATTTTGCCAGTTATAAACTAGGGCCAGAGAGTAAAGAAGAGAATGTAAAGGAATATAGGAAGCATCAAATGGATGTGTTGGTCTAACAGCTGCTAATGGCCAATAGAATAACAGCACATTCAGAGGGTGGTAGAATTCTAATCACCATGTTTCTCTAGGATAATGGTGTTTATTATTAACAATGGAAGTGTCTGGAAACACTTTCAAGCCAAATAGATTCTTGGCTAGCGTAACCTTCTCCAGATTTGTCATTTGCTTTGTTGTTGTTGCTGTTTTTGAAGTTTGCTTTTCAAAATATTGTAATGGGCTCAATTTGAAAGCAGTTTTCATTTTCACACAGGAGATGCATTCGAAGATCTCTAGATTAGATTCTTCCTCAAATATTGTACTCACTAGGCACATTAGGGTCTAGGAAAGAACCACTATGTTCCACCCAGGAGCAACACAATTTGGAACCAGGATATATTCTGTGCTTTCAGAACATAAGACTATACTCCCCAATCCATCCCTTCTTTTCATCTTGTTCTTTTTTTCCTAACTCCATTTGACACTCAGTTTGTGTCTCCTTTGTTTCTGGCATAATTCTATGTAGCATGTCTTTAGTAAATGAAGACTTGGCACAGGGTGTATTTTTATTTTTCTTCCTGCTGTGCACCATGAAAACTTTCTGTTGATTCTTTTTCTAGTCAGAATGTCTGAAGGTCTACAGGTTGGACCCTCCTTCTTGTTAGATGCTTTATTCAAGAGCATCCTGATTTTGGAGGACTCAGCTTTTAGTGGTTATTTTTAGTACTCAATTGATTCAAGCATCTTCCAAATTCTGAGGGAAAAAAATCACTTCAACCAAGAGATCCTATCAATCACAGCATGGTTTGCATGCTTATTTAGCTGGTTAGTAATTAAAGGCAGCTAAAAATACCAGGCATGCATGAATGGTGTGATTTTTATATCTTAGTTCCTTTCCAGAGAAGATGCAAGTTCCATCAATCAAACAGTTGGTAGCGAAAGTCATTATCACTGAAATTAAGGCAATTATATACAAATGAATATTAATGAAGTATCTAGTCAAAATTAGGGTCAGTTCTTAACCGTAAGAAAGAAATTATGGAGAACCTCTGTTCAGTATTAATTCATTGTGAAATACCTTAAGTAAACACCTTCCATATTAAATTACCACTACAGTTAAGGTGGGTTCATCATATTATGTTATTTCATGTTTCAGAAGCATAATGATTGTATGCACATATATTTTAAGCATTTAAGGACTAGAACAACAGAACAGTAGGTAGGCATTTGCTTCACACACATCTAACCCAGGTTCAAGCCATGGTACCTATATATCTCCTGAGCCAGCTAGGATTGATCACTGACTGAAGAAAACTGGAGCACAACTGGTGTGTACTTAACCCAAAATAAAAATGAGTTTAAAGTGGCTTAAACTGTAACTATCAATACACACTTGAAATGCTGATGAGGAAGAGGTACATTGGTCCCAGGCATTGTGCCTTTATAACATAAAATTATGTATATAATATCACTGAAAATAACAATAATGTCTGTTTATAAAACAAAGATAACAATTCCAGATGATCTCTAAAGTTTTCTAGCTCTAAAATTTTATTATTATGAAATTACAAGATGTAATAAGAATGAATCAGTATAATTACTTTGGAAAGTCAAATACTAGTAGGATAGTTTACAATCCAATCTTTTGAAAAGCTATTCATAGGAAAGGGGTTGTAGTAATAGACGATCTCCAGAATTTTCAAATATGTTTGCAAACATCTGAAAGCTCTCAGATGGAGTAATCTTTATTACCCTTTTCTCCCCAAATGGAAAGTTCTTAATTAAAATTTGGTAGAGAACCCACATTCAGAAGCCAGTCTCCAAAAATTATTACTAGATTCCACAAATCCAAGAACATCAATGCTAGAGATCATATAACTAATTTTCCTTGGGTTCTGTATTACATAGTCTGTACAGCTAGAAATTATGCCCTTGCACAGAAAACGTACAATTGATTAACTAGGTCACTTTCTCTACCAGATTAATGTTATCTATGTAGAAAATGAAATAGCACATCATTCTATTATTAAACAATGGAAAAGGAAGAGAATTGAGTTCAGTGAGGCTTAGAATCAACTATGAGTGAGTCTGAAAATTAATGAACAGTTCTCATCTTTGAAAGAATCAAACTACAATGAACCACCATGTTTTATTTGTTTCTGGGGGGCATATCCATCTGTGCTCAAGGATCACTCTTGGTTCTGCACTCAGAGATCACTTCACATGGAGTTGGGGGGTCATATGTGGTGTCAGATATTGAACTTGGATCAGCTATGGGCAAGGCGAGAGTCTTACCCATTGCATTATCACACGGGCTCCAGAGTCACCAAGTTGATCATACAAACCCACAAGCAAAAATAGTGGAATAAGTAGTTAGTTATGCTGTATGTTTTCTAAAATGATAAATATGAAGAACAATAAGGAAAACAAAGATGATTATGTAGAGAAAATATAGGAACAAAGAATACACATCAAATGCAGTTATGCAGTTACTGATACTACATGAGAGGGGATTGCTATAAAAGTTACTACATGAGAGTGGATTGCTATAAAAGTATAAAGTCTACATTAGGAAGGTTATTTGCCTAGAGTCTTTGAAAAATCACTACATTTGGAATAAAGAACATATAGTATATACTCTCTTAAGCCTTAGAATCCTATCAATGTCACAGAGCTGTTCTCTATGTTTTTAATCAGCACGGGGCAAAGTAGAGTGGTTTTGATGGTTAAAATCCATATATAGCTTTTCTACTAAACTTAGGTACAAGGCAAGAATGTTTTATCTCACAACTATTTCAACATGATACTGGACAAATCTTTCTATTGCAATAAGATGAAAGAAAATAAGTGATGTCCAGTTCAGAAAAAGAAAGACATTTTTTTCAAATATCATATTATGTGTAGAAATTCAAACTGATCAACAATGAAAGCTCTGGATCTGATAATAAATTATAAGAAGGTTTCAAGATATAAAGTTATCATGATTAATATGCCAAAATAATCCTATTTCTCTATATAACAACATTAATCACTTGGGATTTAAAGTTAAAATGGAATGAAATTTACATCATCCCCACCAAAATTAAATATGTAGATATGAATATAATAAGATACATAAAAATATAAATAAAGAAAACTGAAGAATTAGGTGATATGAATTATAAAACAAACTAAATAAATAGAGGCTATTTTATTTATTCATTAGCAAAAAACTCAATATTTTCAAAATGCAATTTTTTCCAATATTATTGATAGATTCAATGCAATTTCAGTAAAATTCCCCCCCAAATTTTATATTAACATACCAATTTTAATTGTTATGTAGAAAGTACAACATTAAAGGAAAATAACAAAAGTGTAGGATTGAAAACAACAGACTTCAACATGTGCTATAAAGTTATTTAACAAATTTTGGCAGGATCAAAATGTAGACAAATGAGTCAAAGGGACAGAATGTAGAACTTAGAATCACATTCCCATAAATATAACAGATTGATCTTTGACAAAGGAACAAAGACAATAAAATGAGAAAAGACAATATGTAGAATAGTGTTAGAACAGCAAGATATTTAATGCCTAAGGAAAAAAATATCATGCTGGTGAGATAGTACAAAATAGTACATTGGACTAGGTATTTTCCTTGCATATGCTCAATCACTAACACCCAGTATGGTCCTTAAACTCCACTGAGGTTCATTTTATTCCCAAGCAAATGAAGTCAGGAGTAAGCCCTCAGTACAGCCAGGTACTATAACTCTTCCTCCAATGCCCTTTTCCCTAAACTTCCTTTGTGATATTAATCCCACCCTAATGATCAGAACCACCCACACCTGGGATGGGGCAGACTGTTTTAAAAAAAGAAAAGTGTCTGGCTAGGGAAAGTGAGAAGAGAGAAGCAAAAGGGGGAGCGGGGCACAAAAAGCTTAGCAGAGAAAAGACATGTGAAGTAAAACACATGGCGGAAAGGGCCATGGAATAAAAACAAGTTGACTCCTATAAAACTTTAACTGATTGCTTCTGAATTATTTCTCCACTGCTATCCTGCGTCATAAGACCCACAGGCTGAAGGGGCTAGAGGTGCAGGGGAAAACTCACACAACATGGATCTCTGTATAATTTTAGTTTAATGTACAAAGTAAGATAGCAAACTGAAAAGAATCCAGATTTGAATTTTACTTACTTCCCCCAAATTAGCTTAAAATGAATTATGGGCTTTACATTTACAAAAGAAAAACTAGATGGCTTTTGGTCAGAGGACGCCTTTTAAATGATAACACCAAAGACATACTCTAGGAAAGGCACTAATGGTGATTGACTTTGTTAAAATAAACTGTTTTGGGGCCCAGGAGATAGCATGGAGGTAAGGTGTTTGCCTTTCATGCAAAAGGTCATCAGTTCGAATCCCGGTGCCCCATATGGTCCCTCTGTGCCTGCCAGGAGCAATTTCTGAGCATGGAGCCAGGAGTAACCCCTGAGCACTGCTGGGTATGACCCAAAAACCAAAAAAAAAAAAAAAAAAAAGAAACTGTTTTACAAAATACAATAGCAAAAACCAGAGTCTTAGAGAAAATATTTATAAAAATATTATTAAAAGAGATTAACTCTCAGGTGACTCCATATTAAATTAGAGGAGCATATTTCCATTCTGCTGACAGCAGCTATGATAATCCATTCTGTCACTTATATAGAGACACTCCCTTTTGATATGCAGAATGACACAGTGGAGGGAACCAGATTAAAGTTTTCATGTGAACATTTCATAGTGAAATACTAACTACAAAATTTACATGACTCAAGATGCTAATATTTTCCATAACATAAATGTGTCATTTGCTCACTGAATGCTTTTTAATTTTTATAATGGGTCAGCACCATTAAAGGACAACTGCCTTATGCATAACTGATCCAGGCTTTATATCTTGCAGCCTAATTGGTCTTCTGAACACTGCCTGATAGGAGTGATTTCTGAATATTGAGCCAGGAGTAATCCCTGAGCACTACTGGCTGTGCCCCACCACTCAAAATTAAATGATATTTTATTAGTTAAATATATAGATAATTACAGGAAGATATTTCATAGCTATTTGTACAATTAACATATAGTGGCAAAAGACTTTTGCATTCTACCAAATGTTTTTCTGCTTTCCTTTTTGTTTGAAGAAAAGGCAACTTAGCGGATTCTACAATATGCCTAAGCTATCTCCTCATTTTACTTTATCTCTATTGATAATACACAATCACTTACAGTTAAAATAAGCATCATTCACTAATCGTATTTCTGGTTTGCTACACATAAATTACTTTTGTCTTGATTCATATAAATATTTGTAGTGCATTTTTGTGGGGAGACCACACCAGGTGGTGCTCAGGATTTACTCCTCTCTGTTTTCAAAAATTTCTCCTGCAAACAACAATAACAATATGGGGTGCTGGGGATCAAATCTAAACAGTCATATGCAAGGTAAGTGCTCTGTTCACTGTGCCATTTCTCTGTTCCCTAGGTTATGCATTTTAATGATAATATATTACTGCATAATAAGAAAATCAAACAATGATTTAATTTACTTTGACTATTTTTATTCCTTTTTTAAATTTTTTTACAACCACAAAATTTTAAAAGTAGTTTGATTGAAATATATATTTTAAGAGTCAGAGAAATATATAGCAGGAAGGGTGTATCCTTACATGCAACCAGCCTAGATTTAATTCTAGGCATTATCAAAAGCCCCTGGTCATTTATGGGAATGATCCCTGAAAAAGAACCAAAAGCAAAGATTGAGCACACTTGGGTGTGGCTCCAAAATATATTTTATGAAAGTGTGCATTTTTATGAAGACTAATTTATAACATAATT
The DNA here is from genome assembly GCA_004027635.1 of Crocidura indochinensis. Classification (NCBI taxonomy): domain Eukaryota; kingdom Metazoa; phylum Chordata; class Mammalia; order Eulipotyphla; family Soricidae; genus Crocidura; species Crocidura indochinensis. The sequence continues at coordinate 1,209 of PVKC010013799.1, read as the reverse complement.
CAATTGTAAGTATATTCAATATATGCATTCCAATGTTCATTGTATACTATCAACCTAAAAGTGAATTAATAGGTGTTTTCTGGAGTTGTCTATATGTGTAAATTTCTATAAATAGGATAGATGAAATATTGTTTCACATTTTAATTAAAAGTTTGTTCTTGTTCAAAGTTATGAGTTATTGTACTTGTATTTAAACATATATGGCAATACTTAAAACTCATTTTATATGTAAATGTATATGAATATATTGAGAATTGTATGTGAAGTCAATTCTTTTATGTTGCTCTTCTCATTTCTATTACTGCTTTTGCTTTAGTTTTCCTATTTTAATTTACTATCGTTCCTTTGTATTTGTTCTCCTGTACTAATTTAAAAGTTAACTATTCTCTACATTACCATTTTATTCTATAATTACCAACTTTCATCAATTCCTGACCTTCTTACAACAATTTTCTGGTTGTAAGAATTACATATACAGAATTGATACCCAATATACAACAGGCTAGACACAGAAGGGACCATTATACTAGTACCCCGGGGGCCAAAGAAGGGGCGATATGGGATGCATGCTGGGAACAGGGGTGGAGGAACGACAACATTGGTGGTGATTCACTGTCACTATGTACCTGAAATACTACTGTGAATGATTTGTAATACACTTTGGTCAAAATAAAAGTTATTAATAAAAAAGAATTACATATACAAATATAACCTGAATTCACTTTTATGTCATAAGTTAATGTTATTCTCACATCAAACTGCGAAGCTTCTGCACCTCAAAAGAAATAGTGCCCAGGATACAAGAGTCACCCACCAAGTGGGAGAAATTATTCACCCAACACCCATCAGAAAAGGGGCTAATATCCAAAATATACAGAGCACTGACAGAACTTTACAAGAAAAAAAAAACATCTAACCCCATCAAAAAATGGGGAGAAGAAATGAACAGACATTTTGATAAAAAAAGAAATACAAATGGCCAAAAGGCACATGAAAAAATGCTCCTCGTGACTAATCATCAGGGAGATGCAAATCAAAACAACGATGAGATACCACCTCACACCACAGAGATTGGCCTACATCTCAAAGAATGAGAATAATCAGTGCTGGCGGGGATGTGGAGAGAAAGGAACTCTTATCCACTGCTGGTGGGAATGCTGTCTAGTCCAACCTCTATGGAAAGCAATATGGAGGTTCCTCCAAAATCTG
>PVKC010013798.1:0-22682 GCA_004027635.1 Crocidura indochinensis | reverse complement strand
GGTGATGGGTGGTGTTCTTTACATGACTGAAACCCAAACACAATCATGTATGTAATCAAGATGTTTAAATGAAATGTAAAAAAAACTTTTTCATTGTTGATCATTTAAAGATTTAATAGTTTACAGCATATAAAATAAAGCACTGACTTTAAAGAAGTTATATTTTAATTGATGAGTTTTCAAAGCATGTTATTTTTGACAGCAATCTATAAGTGTCTCCTGCTTTTATCATGATGTTATAAATGAAAACAAACAGAGCAAAGAAAGAACATTAAACTAATCAAGGTCATATAGGACAAAGGAAAAGGAATTTGTATTTGATATCAGGCAAACTTCAAATATCTTTATAGACTCTTAAACTTATTATTTATCTACTAAGTTTTAACTAAACACATTTCCTCATCAATCTTTAATTTTGGTGGCTATAGAATTTTGAAATTCTTACATTTCTGTTCAAAAACGGATTATTTTTCTTACATTTTATTATACTGCAGGGCTTTTAAGATCTAAATTATTCAATGAAAGCAACTCTGCAATCAAGGATTGAGGAAGAATAAGAAGTCTGTTTGATGGTACCACAGAAACTGTGGTGATGTAAGTCACCCCCACCATCATGGGCAAAGCCAAAGTAACAGGGCTACTTTGCTCCAATCATTGACCATGCACTTCTTCTAGTTAATGAACCCCAGCACAACACAACTGTGATGATAGAGAAACAACACAGTCATTCACAATGTTAAGACAATGAAGCTGGTAGCTCTGAAACCCCCCAAAAATACACACCACCTATTTAGCCTCTAAGTTTAGGACTTTAAAGAAGAAGTATGGAGGTTTTTCATAGAAATTATGGAATAAACTGAAAGAAAAACAAATAAAAATCAAGAGGAAATGTAAGAAATGAGAAAACTTTTTTTTTTTTTTTGGTTTTTGGGCCACACCCAGTGACGCTCAGGCTATTCGCTCAGAAGTCGCTCCTGGCAGGCACTGGGGACCATATGGGGAACCGGGGGATCGAACCGTGGTCCGTCCTAGGTTAGCACAAGCACCTTATCTCCAGTGCCACCGCCCGGCCCCAGAAATGAGAAAACTTTAAACTAAAATAACAGAACTAAAAAACTTGGTTAGCAATATAAAAACATCACTAGAAAGCCTCTCCAACAGTAACTGAGGAGAAAATGAGCTGGAAAATGAGACGCATAACAACTCTATAAAACAAAAAGGTGGGAAAGGAGCCTTAAAACAAATTATCAGATAATGGAGAAAATCCTCAAAGAATGTGAAAAGTCAAAATAGAAGTCTTTAGAAAAACTCAACATAAACAATATAAGAATAATTGGAGTTCCAGAGACCCTGGAAGAATATCACCATGAAGAATCAACAGTCAAGGACATCATTGCAGAGAAACACTCAGAGCTAATGAGTGCATCCAACCAAATCCTGAATGTCTAAAAAGTACAGCCAAAGGGATCCAAAGAAAGGCGATAATAAATCCCACATATAGGGATTGAATGCTCAAAGCAGAAAGATCAAAAATGGAAATTATATTTAAAGGAACATCCTTAAGGTCTGTCACAAGAAATCTTCAAGCCTCAAAGGCAGTGGTCAGATTATAGTGACAAAACTAAAGAAAATGAATACTTTACCAAGGGTACTTCACGTGGCAAGGATTACATTTGGGATTAAAAACGGACATATAGATTCATAGAAAAACAACCACTCAGATACTTTATAGACTCAAAACCAACATTAATAGATTAACTCAATAGTCTACTTTAAAACAAGACAGACACACCAAACTCCTACAAAATGATGACAATTAATCCCATGATAATTATCTCTATTAATGTTAATTTACTAAATGCAAGATTTAAGAGACACAGAGTGGCAAAATGTATCTAAAAGCTGAAATCAATATTTTGCTACCTAAAAGAAACATATCTGAATAGTCAGAACAAACATAGTCAGTAAGTCAAATATTAGAGAACTATCATTCAAGAAAACAAATCCCTTTAAAAAGGCTGGAGTGCCCATACTAGTATTGGATAACACAGACTTTAGACTTAAAAACGTTACAAGGGACAGAGATGAACATTTTATAATAATCAAGACATATGAACAACTGGAATAAACTAAACCTATATGCACCATCAAAATATTTAAAACAATTGTTGCCAAATCTGAAGAGGACATCAATAGCAACACAATAATAGCGGGACACTTTACCACACTGTCACCCCTTGATAGATCAAACAGGCTAAAACTCGCAAGAATATACTGTTTTTAAATGGAGAAATGAAATAAAGTGGCTTACTATATATGTATATATATTGTAATCAAAAATAAATAAAAAAATTGCTGAAAACAAATGGAAATGAAGACATAAATTTTCAGAATTTTGAGGACACAGTAAAAGCAGTTCTAAAAAAAATTTACAGCTTTGCAAGCACTGTTCAGGAAGGAAGAAGAGGTCTACATAAATAACAATGGCACAGTTTAAAAAATTGGAAAATGGTCAACAAAATGACCCAAAATAAAGAAAAATGAAAATAATAAATCTTAGAAATAAATGAAATAGAAATATAAACAACAATCTGAAAGGCCAATAAAAGCAATGGTTGGTTATTTGAAATTATAAACATATTATATGAACCACTAGCAAAACTGACAGAGAAATGGAGAGCAAGAAGCATAATAAACCTAATTAAAATGAAAAGTGGAATATTATTAAAGATATTACAGAAATTTAAAAGTAATCAAAGAATATTTTGAGAAACTATGCCACAAAACAAGATAAAATGGAAGAAATGAATACATTATTGGAATTTTATTACCCCCCCCCCCAGGTTTGAACCAAGATGATCTAGCATACCTGATTAGACTCATCACTATTGAGGAAATTAAAATGGTGATAAAATACATTCTCCCAAACAGGGGCCGGATCAGTGGCACTAGAGGTAAGACATCTGCCTTGTAAGCAGTAGCTTAGGACAGATCGTGGTTCAAAGCCCTGGCATTCCTTGTGGTCCTCCCAAGCCAGGGGCGATTTCTGAGTGCATAGCCAGGAGTAACCCCTGACCATCAATGGGCATGGCCAAAAAACAAAGGGAGACCAAGATGAGTGAGTAATCAATTCTTTCAAATATATCTAGAGGACATATTACCAATGCTTCTCAGGCTTATCAAGAAAATTGAAGAAATATAATCATTCCCAAACAATGTTTTTGAAGATAATATCATTCTGATACCAAAAGCAGAGAGATGGCACAAAAATAGAGAACTACACCAATATCACTGATGAACAGAGATGCAAAGATTCTCAACAAAATCCCAGCAAATAGGATCCAACACCTCATCAAGAAGGTCATACACTATGATCAAGTAAGTTTCATTCCAGAGTTGCAAGGATAGTTTTTGTTTGTTTGTTTGTTTGATTTGGGGGGGCACACCCGGTGATGCTCAGCGGTTACTCCTGGCTATTCGCTCAGAAGTCTCTCCTGACAGGCATGGGGGACCATATGGGGAACCGGGGGATCAAACCGTGGTCCTTCCTAGGTTAGTGAAGGCAAGGCAGGCAGGCACCTTACCTCCAATGCCACCGCCCGGCCCCGGATAGTTTAACATATGCAAGTCATCATCATAATACACCATATCAACAAAAGGAAAATTAAAAACCATATGATCATACAAATAAATGCAAAGAAAGCAGTTAATAAGGTCCAACAGGCATTCATACTAAAAACAACTTTTAATATGTGAACAGAAGAAACTTTTCTTTATATAGTAAAGGCTATATACTATAACCCCATACAAATTTTATACTCAATAGAGATAAAATGAAATCCATTCCTCTAAGATCTGGCACAAGATCTTTCTCACCATTCCTATTTATCATAGAACTACAATTACTTGCCATATCAATTAGGTAAGATAAGGGCTTTCCTATAGGAAAGGAAGAACTCAAGCTCTCACTATTTGCAGATGATATAATACTATATTTAGAAAACCCTAAAAAATAGATTCATATAACAACGGGGAAGTAACAAAATTAACGTGCTAAAAGCAAAGGCTTTTATACACAAATAATAAGAGAATAATTAGACATGAAAAACTAATCCCATTCACAATACTACCACAGAAACTCAAATATATTAAAGAAGTAAAGGGCCTCTACAAAGAAAACTACAAAACACTGCCTCAAGAACTTAGAGGGTACAATTAAATAGAGATATAAATCCTGTTTGTGGTTTTGGAGAGTTAACATAATTAAAATGGAAGGGCTAGAGTGGTAGCAGTGGTAAGGCTTTTGTCTTGCATGTGGTTGATTTATGTCAGATGTGAGTTCAATCTTTGTTTCAATCTCATATGGTCAGTTCAAACTCGTATAGTCCCCTAACCGGGAGCAATTTCTGAGTACATAGCCAGAAGTAACCCTGAGCACCGCTGAGTGTCCCTCATCCCAAAAAAGAACAAAATAAAATGGCAATACACCCCACAGTATTGTGCAAATGTAAAGCAATCCTTCAAAGAATTGGATCAAACACTCCTGAAATTCTTTTGGAACAATAAATGCCCACTAATAGCTAAAGCAAACCTTAGGGGAAATAAAAATGATAGGAGGCATAACTTTCCAAATGTTAAATTGTACTACAAAGTAATAGTCATTAAAGCAGCATGACATTGAAATAAAAACCAACCTTCAAATCAATGGAATTGTCTTGAGTATCATATTTTCCGGCATATAAGACAATTTTTGAAACGAAAAAAAGTCAAACAAATATCAGGGGTTGTCTTATACACTGAGTATATCCCGAAAAAGATTTGATATGCTGCTAAATGAAAATCATCTGGATATTGCCACAAGACGAATTTTCCAACTCCACCCTGTACCAGTCACTGAAAGGCTGCTCAGACCGCCTCTCTAACTCAGCCAATCCAAACAGGCTTTTTATGCATGCAAATTACACAATGATCTGAACCCAAATCTACACTGTAAAAAGCCTGATCAGATTGGCCAGAGTCAGAGAGGAAGTCTAAAATTATGGGGTTGTCTTATATGCCTGGTTGTCTTATACACCGGAAAATAATGTATTTAGTGAATGACCCTCAGACATAATATCAATTAATATTTGATAAAGGGACAGAAAATGCATAATCAATCACTTCAACAAGTGGTATCAGGACAACTGGTCAGTCCCATGTAAAAATGTGAACTCATATCTCTACCTGACACCATGAACAAAGGTTAAATCAAAATGGATTAACAACTTTGATATTAGACCCAAAACTATAAGATATATAGAAAAAAAAACTAGACAAAACATTCCATAACATTGAGACTAAAGGCATCATTGAGGCAAAAACTCTACTGTCCAAACAAAAAACTGGAAATTGACCTCCCATATGATCCAGCTATACCACTCCTAGGGATATACCCTAGGAACACAAAAACACATTACAAAAATGCCCTCATCACTCCAATATTCATTTCATCTCTATTCACAATAGCAAAAATCTGGCAACAACCCAATTTCTTTATGTACACAGGTGAGTGCCTAAAGAAACCATGGTACATCTATACAATGGAATACTATGCAACTGTTAAGAAAGATTAAGTCATAAAATTTGTCTATGATGAATGGACATGGAGACTCTTACACTGAGTTAAATTAGTTAGAGTGAGATTCACATAGAATAGTCTCACTCATCTGTAAGAAAAATAAAAATCTGTAAGAAAAATAAAAAAGTATGGTGAAAATACTCAAAGACAATAGAACTTAGTGCCAGGAGGATCAGCCCATGATGAAGCTTACCACACATTTAGAGAAATAACTATACTAATAACTACCATGACAGTGATAATTAGGGAATGAATAAAATATATGTCTCAAAGATAGGCAGGGTTGGGGAGGAGGCAAATGAGGGACATTGCTAGTGGAAAAGGTGCATTGCTGAAGGGGGTATTCATTTTATGAGTAAAACATGTAAATATGTCTGTAACTAGAGTGCTTAAATGAAAAAAATATTTTAAAAAAGTGATTGCTATGAAAATTTTGTGAACTAACAATATGTTGCTATATTAATAATAAAACCTTTCCAAAAGTGTTTAACATTAGATTCTAAGATAAATCCAAATACATCAGAAAAATACCACAAAATTTAAGAGTAACATATTATTTTTCTTTTATTATTATGCTGAATGTCACCTACATAGCACATTACCCTTAAAAGACACTTCTAGTCACTGACCTGAAAAATCTTAAAATTAATTGAAAATTTACTGTTCTCATAGTAGCAATACTTATAAAGTCTAAAATGTGAAAATGACTTAAATAACTATCCTTAGATGACAGAATAAAGAAATTAAAGTAAATAGGCTCTATGGAATATTACTCAATGAAACAATGTCTTGCAAAAACATAGATGAAACGAAGTATCATGGTAGGTGAAATAAGTGAAAGGAAAATTATATGATGTGGCACATATATAAAACTGATTAACCAGTTCAAATAACAAATAAATCACAATTAGGATATCAGGCTTTATAAGAAGTATAATTAGTAGTAAAGGATGAGAGATTTTAGCAAATGGTAGAATTGGTATATCTAATTGAATAATGCTAGCATATTGGTAAAAGTGAAGCTTTGGTCAATTAATGTATATAATACTATAAACCAATGACAGATTAACCCATCTGAATAAATACAAATAAGAAATATAAAAATGTAGATCAGAGATAATACAGCTGACAAAGTGCTTATCTTGACTCAGGTTTAATTCCTTGTACTACATAAACGGAACCAAAAGTGATTTCTGAGCACAAACTGAAGATTAAGCTATGAACAGGAAGAAAGGAAGGAAGGAAGGAAGGAAGGAAGGAAGGAAGGAAGGAAGGAAGGAAGGAAGGAAGGAAGGAAGGAAGGAAGGAAGGAAGGAAGGAAGGAAGGAAGGAAAAACAAAAGTAAGGAAAGGAGGAATGAGATTTAGAAAAGAAGGAAGGAAATTTTAAAATAAATAATTGCTCTCATTACTCTCATTATACTTAAGCTATTAGATATAACATAATTCTCTAAATTGTTCTAACACAAACTTGATAAACTTGAAGTACCAGGGCCCGGGAGATAGCAGGGAGGTAAGGCGTTTGCCTTTCATGCAAAAGGTCATCGGTTCGAATCCCGGTGCCCCATATGGCCCCCCATGCCTGCCAGGAGCAATTTCTGAGCATGGAACCAGGAGTAACCCCTGAGCGCTGCCGGGTGTGACCCAAAACAACCAAAAAAAAAAAAAAACTTGAAGTACCTTCCAGGGTGTTATATAATGCTATTATTAATATTTTATTTCCATTATTCTGATAGACCTAAACAGTATTTTTAGTATATACAACCTATCTAATTAATCTTAAATCTACAAAACATAAATTTCATAGTACAAAATAAACATATTTAGTTCGTGGTATGCTTTGTTGTAATTACATTGTTAATTACATTTAATTGCATTGAAATTTTCTAGTTTGAATATGCTTACATAAATAGCCGATTTTTGTTTTACTTGAAATTTTCTTCATTTGGTTTGGCTTGAATTCAAATTATTAAATTGTTAATAATTTAATATTAAATTAAATATGGGGCTAGAGAGGTGGCTTAAGCGGTAGGGCATCTGCCTTGCATGTTCTAAGCTAGGACAGACCAGTTTGATCCCCCAGCGTCCCATATGGTCCCCCAAGCCAGCATCAATCTTTGAGTGCATAGTGAGAAGTAACCCCTGAGAGTCACAAGGTATGGCCAAAACAAACAAAAACAATAAATTTATAACCTAAAATATTATTTTATGCAAATATTTATAAACATATTACATATATGATCCCATTAATAACATTAATATTATGATACTATTAACATAACATTAACATATCATAAAATGATTTAATTTTAACCTAAGAGCATAATATTATATTGAAAAAGCATATTACAAACAGTTATAAAACATTTTCTATTGTGTTTAAGTAGGTGGTTGGTTATATATATTATTACCTATCTAGAAAATATATAGTGCTTAATGAAATATTTTTTCTTATTTAAAAATATCTTGTTTTATATTAGTTATGCTATGATCTGTGTTAGTGATTATATTTTATTCTGCTCCTCAAAAACTTAAATTTTGTCTTTCTAGAATATATATTTATAATTTATATTTTGTGTTTACAACACATTCCTGCCTCTATATTAGTGTATTTATTCTTGTTATCATCTCCCTCATTTTAAATTCATCCGTTTTATGGTATTATTTAGGTATACATTCTCCATAAATACTGTTTATGTGTAGTAAAATACCTATAAAACTACTAACTAAATATATTGTTCCATTTATATATTATATATTCAATTCTTATATAAATTTGAGTTAGCATCCTAGTGTTGCATATTTAAAACTGGAAACTGAGTTTCATTAATTCAGAGTTTGATCTACTGTATAGAATAAAAAAACCTATATAGAGACTACTTAAGAAATTTGTTTTGTGAGCTATGTATTTTTGTACATGTTACACATTAAAATACCAAAATGGCTCAAGTAACATAGTTTTAATTTTAGATTGAAATTTTCCTCTCTTGAAAAATACATGGATAGAAATATAATTTATGTAATTCTTCATCCTAAGATACACTCCCTTCATAAGCAAACATCTTTTGTCTTTAATTGTTCCATTATTATATATAATATAATGTAGTTTAGTATAAAAGATAATATAATATAGTATAGTATAACATAATATAATAGCATAGTACAATGTATTTAGTATAATATAGCAGTTTAGATCATATTGACCTTTCTTCTACCAATGACTATAAGTAAACTCAAATATACAAAACTATGCGTATAGAATACAGCAAAAGTAACAAATACATATATTTTCTAAGAAAATTAATTTTACCTAACATGCCATAATTAATTCTAAAACAATAGAATATCTATGAGTATGTACATATACAAGTACACATAAAACACTATCATATTGTCTTGGAATCATCCTGAGTGATTTATTTTACAAATAAAAATTTTCCATGATCTTTTCTGCTTTAGAGAAGCTGTAGAATGCTAATCTTTGCCCAACGTGAGACTTAGAGGTAAGGCAAAAATAATGTGTGTTTACCGTTTTCCCAATGACAATGACATCATTGACCCTCCGAGGAAATATATCTGACCAAATATCAGGTATGTTGTTCTTTTGACTGATATCACCAGAGCATCTTGTAGCAAGTACAGACACGCTGCCCCTGTATCTTCCTGGTGTCCAGTAAACCTGGCAGCTGTAACCACGCCATGAACACAGTTGCTATGTTCAAACCAGGTCAGGTACGTAGGTACACTCACTTTCCTTAATTGAGTTGTAAACGGAGCCGTAAAAGATCATGTGCATGCCAACCCACGCAGCAGAAAGTTGGCCATCTTCAGAGGATAGGGTGAGCCTAGTCCCTATAATACTGAAGCCATGCCTGCTGCCTTCATCAATCACTGTTTCCCAATCCTGCCACACTGACTCTCTACAATCCCTTTAGGGACATCAATCTGATCAAACTTCAGTGCTCTGGTTTTTCAGGCTGACACAATCAGGGCTTTTTCGAGTGAGTGTGGGCACCCAGCCCTGTATCTGCCTTCTCCCCAGAAGGCTGAGTATATGGCCCTAACATTTGCAGTATCCGTAATAGGACTTTGAATATCTAGACTTCATTTGATTTATTATGCCAACCCTATTAAGCACACCAATATAACAGAATGCACAGCTAACAGGACCTTAATAAAACTTTTGCCATTGTATTGACTTCATTGGAGATACAATAATTTCACAAATATGCTTGTTACTATACTTTTTCTATTTTTAAGTTTATCCTATTTCTTTTTATTTTTCTATTTTTTTTTCAGTAACTGCTTACACTTCTCTGGAAACAAATGTAAAGTACATGATTCATTTTCTTAAATAAAATAAATTAATGTGTGTTCTAATTTTAACTAAATTTAATTTACAATATGCTAAAGATCTAAAGGGAAGCTAAATAAATGCTAAGTCCAGGTGATCTAATATTATTGCAGTACTAAACGAAAGTGCAACAAGGATATGAATTGTTCATTGGTAAATTAGCTAAAGGATTAATAATGTAAGGCCTATAAGGAGTAATAGGGGTAAGGCCTAGGCCAAATTATAGGTATATGTAAGAAACCTATACATTTGAAGTATTTGCATTAAGTAAGTATAACTGGTGCTAAAAAATTCTACAACCTTCATAAGAATGCAAAAGGACTGACTTTCAAATGGTGTGAGTTCTACCAAGTGAATGGCTGAAACATGGTCTTTACTTTCTTATCTTAAATTTAAGATAACACATAATGTCTACCTTGAAACATTATTTTAACAGCAAAAAAAACAAAAACAAAAACTGAAGTCAAATATAATAGAAAAGACATGACACCAAGTAATGAAATTTAAAACCTTGTGCTAAATGTAACTGAGAACAGTGGTCAATTTTAAAAATAAACTATTTTTTATAATATCATTTTTATTGGTGGATGGATAAATGTGTTCCCACTGTAGTCATCAACTTCAAAAATAATTTTTAAAGCCCCTGACCAACAGATAAGATTGGTAAAAAAAAAAAAAAGAGATGAAGTAGATTTAATATAAAGCTAGTTGGTCTAATCAAGAAATATCAAAAAAGTGAGGTAGATGTGAGAGAGCAGGAAAGGGAATGAGTTAAAGTCAATAATATAGTATTACGAACATAGAGAATTAAATAGACTCTAAGAGTAATGTAACAACAGATAAATAAGTGTTTTAAATTTATCCAAGACATCTAGGAAGAAAGTAGACGGCATTTTCCACATGTCCAAGATATATGAAATAATATTAGAATACAATAATAATTTAGATATTTATAGAGTGAGAGACAAAGGTGAAAATATAAATATAAATGTGTAAAATATAAAAAATATTGAAAGCTGATTTTTTTAAGAAAAAATAAACTGAAGATACATGCATCTTAAAAATAATAGAAAGACTTTCAAGAAAAGGAGCATGAGCATCATGACTAGAGGTGCTGTTGAAGAAAATCAAGAAAAAAATAATTTAGTTTCTTTTTTTTTTTTTAAGGGGAACCACACGTCTGACAGGTAGAGCATGAGGCTGAAATTGACCAGGGATGGTGAAATTAAGCAGGCCTGACAGGCAGAGCTTGGGGAGCCACTTGGGGCTGGGACAGGCTAGGTGGAGGGGAGCCTAACTTTCTGACAGGTAAAGTGGGAGGCTGAAATTGGCCAGGGAGGGTGAAATTAACCAGGCCTTATGGGTAGAGCTCAGCAGCCACTCTGCCATTACAGGCTGGAGAAAGGTGTGATCAGAGGGGAACCATGCAGTCTGACAGGTAGATGGAATGGAGGAAATTGACACAGGCTGAGACCTCCATCCACCACACCTTCTGACAGGGGAAGGGAGAGAGGAAACCTTGCTGTAGTTGGGCAGGCGGAGGGGACCTACACCTTCTGGCAGGTAAAGTGAGGGAGGAATCTTGAGGGCAGAACCAAAGCTCAGTAACCACAGCCATCATACTCACCTAGAGGCACACTACAGAGATGGGACCCAGCTCGATGTCACAGGTGACAAAGGAGGGCTGATATCTGAAGCCAGTACATTCCTAACCAAACTACCAAATTAAAAGAAATATGGCTAAACTAAAGAAGGCAGTAACAACTGGGGATATGAAGAGAAATCCTAGGAAGTTTCCAAGTCCACCAAAACACACAGGCCCATTGGATGATAACCTAAAAGAGGCAATAGAAGTCATGGCAAAAGAAATCAAGAAATCACTAGCCAGCAGGTTCAAGAAATCCATAGATGAACAAATCAACCAACTCAAAGAAGAAATTTTACAGAAGATGAGAGAATCCATACAAATGAAATAAAAGGAAATAAAAAACATCTTAGCAAGTTATAGTAGTAGAATTACACAGTTGGAGAATCACATAGAATAACTTAAAAACTACAAACCAAAAATGACAAAGAACCAATAAGGAAATAAAAGATAAAGCATTGGAAGAAAAAGTTAGGTATTTAATGAAAGAGACAAAATAAATAATCTACGGATTATAGGAATACCAGAGGGGAAGAAATAGGGAAAGATGAAGAACAAGTGGTCAGGGAAATAATAGCAGAAAACTTTCCACCCTCTGGAAAAAGGCTCCAGTACAAATCCAGGAGGTGAAAAGAAGTCCCTAATAAAATAGACCCTAATAAAATCTGCTCAAAGTATTTAGCATTTTGAAAATAACTGATAATGTTGCTCTGAGGGAAAGAGGAAACCTACTATTGCTTTAAGGCACTCTGATGTCTATGCTCAAGTGTTTTTCCCATAAATATCAGGGAGCTATACAGTTCTGAGTACTGAACTAAATATACATCTGAATACTTCAGCCAACATAAAGAAAAAATTTTAAGAGCAATTTTAGGTAAATAATTTGGTTACAGTATGAACTGTATGACATATAGTATGGACATAACTCGACTAGATTATTATTTATATAATAGATATTTCTTGTTTGAGGCATGTTGGAGTAACCAGTTTTCATCCTAATTCATCCTAATTAGAATGGCTTATTCTATGCATGTGTTTGTCCCACCTACATGGGAAGACCACTGGATAGGTTCATTACCCCAACTTGTACTTCACCAGTGGGTGTGATCTTCTTCTCAATAGTCTGTGGCTCAGAGATATTTCCACAGCTTGTTTGCTGCTTGCTGCTCATTCACAATGAAAGTTCCTGGACATATATCATCTACCAAGTTTGGTGTAGATTATTTTCTGCATTGGCTTTCTTTCCAGACTCGTGTTGCCCTTCAGATTGGAGTGTGAGTACTTATGTTCACTTGGTGCCAGAACAGGGACTTCAAAAATAATGGGTGAGATGATTCCTGTGTGGACCTTGTGGATAATTAGGTAGATAATTCCCTATTCATTAAGAGCTTAATTCCTATTTGGATCAAGGCTTTGGTAGTGTCCTAGCTTTGAAACTAGGAACCTTGGCCCTTTTCAGGTCCCTTAAAAGATTTTATATCATCTTTACCATATACTTTACAGAAGTGGTAATATGTACATTAGGCAGTTTGGTGTTACTCATAGCATGCTTTATGATATTCTGGTTTATTTTTATTTATGATGTATTTTGATATGTACAGGCCAAACTTAGTGAAACATCTTCCATAACTGAACACAAAAGTGCCTTCCCATTGGTGACACATAAACAACCTAGTAGTCTCAAGGCCAATAATTTGCTCTCTGCCACTGACATTAGACCAGAGAGATCACCATCTGCCAAGATTAATATATCAGATGAAAAATATGCTGAAGATGAACAGCTACTAATGCCTTGAACACCAAGTCTGTAGAACTGCCTCCTTTGCTGCATCCCAGCAGGGAATGCCTGAGATATCACTCTCCTGACCCTAGGCTTCAGTATAGCAACCAGTCTCATCCTATGTGGGCATGAACATGACCTCATTGAGTCGCTTCAAGAATTCTGTCCATAGTATGAACCGATTTCAGCAAATTGTTTTGAATTCCTTACTAACTGGAGGGAAGATGGACTTTGGAACCCTCAGAATTTTCAGACTATTGCTATACCTAGCTGAGGCCATTACAAAACATAAAATGAAGAATGTGGTTCAGAAGTGAAAAAACCAAAACCGAGCTTCACACTCTAGGTCACTCTAGAAGAATGAGTTCAGGGGTTATGAAATTGTATTAGGGGAAGACCAAAACAGGCAGGCTACTTTACCTCATACTGTTTTATATCTGGTCTGTGAAATTACACTGAGTGATTAGGAAGAGATTGATACAGATATTGAATTTAAGGGCAGCATTCTAAATATTTTTCAGGTCACATCAGAACCATATGGAGGCATCTTGGGTAAACTGATGGATGCTTTCCAAAGACAAGCTAGAAGTGAGAAATTACAGTCGTACCTCATAAAAACATTTGCTTTTGAGAATGCTAATGAAGACTGACAAGCAATCTTGCACCTTATTAGAGAAAAGAAGGATATAATATTGTTTCTATAGGCTTATAAAATGTTGGATTCACTGAACATAAGGCTTCTTCCTATTAATGCTCTGACAGCCTATTCTGTATGGAGGCAAGCTCAGGAGAAGAGATATGGGTCAGGCTATACATCTAGAGGATACAGAGCCTACTGAAATACTGTCCCTTTAAGGTTTTCACCCAGTCATTGTCTACTATGTGATAAAGGAACACAGTGGACAAGAAACTTTTATTCATCTGGTTATCATATCTTGAGGTACTTCAAAAGTGATTGTTTTCATGCTTCACAAAACAGGGCAGATATTTTAAGTGTGTTAAACTGGGATATTTTTGCAGAGACTACAGGATTTTTCTTAAGACCAAGACCTAATCATCCAGTCTCAGGAAACTGGGAGAGGGGCTATTGCTAGGACCCACAAACTCAAGGAACATTCTCTTTTGTGATTCCCCTTCTAAGCCCAGGCCAAAAAAAATGCTGTAATCAATGAATTAACTACTACTGCAGAAATATGTTTCTTGAATATTACCTGTTATAAAACCATCTTAGTGCCCATTAAAATTAAAATCTTGTATAAAGGGGCCAATATCAACTGATACTGCAGGCTTGCTCATGAAGAGAAGCAGCCGAATTATTAAAAGGATTTCCATTGAAGAAAGAATAATAGATTGTTCTCATGTGGAAGAAATAATAATTGTCATTTCTGTGCTGACTGCTTGGACTTTTGAAAAGGAACAGCATATTGTTCAGATTCTGTTACATTCTTTTGTAGTGTTTGGCTGCCCTGACCATCCTAAGAAAGAGGCTGGGTAGTACCAATTCCCATTCCTCTGCTAATACAAGAGTGGCCTTCCTATAAGTTCACACATGCAGAACACCCTATTAAACCTTGAGATTTATGGCCAAATAGTTAAAGGTATGTTTGATACATGTGAAAGCATGAAACTCTACATACAAGTTTTACCACCTCCATGTGTATTATCACAGCTCATGGAAGCAAGCCAAACATATTCTTGATGAATGCAGAATGTGTGCTCCTTTGACTAAAACATCACATGTAGGTGGACCCAACTCCTGATATCTACCTACAAATAAATTATGGTAAATGCAAGTTATGCACGTTGACTATTTTCCAAAGAAAAAAGTTATTTTATACCCTATCTTTTTTTTTTTAATTTTATACCTTATCTTCATGTGGCAGTTGTTACTTACTCTTGCTTTATGTGGGCCATAAATATAAGTTCTGAAAAAAAGAAGGTTGTTTGCTCCTTCTTATTACAGTGTTTTTCTGTCATAGCCATCATCCAGACCATCCAAATGGACAATAGCCGACCTACACTACTAGAAATCTTTTTTTGTTTGTTTTGTTTTGGGGCCAGACCAGTGTTGCTCAGGAGTTACTCCTGGCTATGCACTCAAAAATCGCCCCTGACTTGGGGGACCATATGAGATGCCTGGGGATCAAAGCACAGTCTGTCCTAGATTAGTGCAAGGCAAGTGCCCTACTGTTGGTGCCACCACTCCGGCCCCACTAATGAAACCTTTTGATCACTCTGAAAAGTATATAAAATCAAACACATCACTGGTTTCCTTTATAATCCTCAGGGACACGCATAGTAGAAAATGCTCGTAGAACCCTCAAACCTGAATTATTAAAATACAGGAAAAGGGAATTCCACATTAGTTATCTATCCTTAACAGTATTTTCAACAAATTTCTTGAATTTACCCTAAAGAGAGCCTGACACAGCTGCAGAAAAACACTTTCAAGAGGATGCACAGGTTTAAAAGACAAATAGCTCACCTATTTCTGTAAAAATTGATAAAGAATGGATAGATAGTTATCTCATATGATAAAGAGGATCTGTTTGTATTTCTACAGATGCCAGTAACATCAAAAAAACTCTGATCCACTATCCTTAAAAGAAGTTTAATACTCACAAATATAAACAGCAGAAAACTCCAAATTGAAACATCCCTGTTCCTCCCCATATCCAACACAGACTATTCAAGATAAAAATGAAGGAAACCAGCAGCATTCCCAAACGGTAATTGGATAACAAGCCTACATATCACAAAAAAGAAGATATTATAGGAATTAGAAATGAACAGATTCAAAATTTCAGTTCTGTTTATGAATGAACTGCTCGGGCTCTCACTGAACTGGGAAAAATTTGTTGCATAGACTCAATATTACAAATGCCATTATTACAATATTATCATGTCCATGTTTGTCTGATCATTTTAACTGAAACCATTACAAGGGTGACTTAACAGGTCAAATATATTGGTAAATAAAAGAAAAATGAAGAATTTCTCAAATTTTTGAAAGCGTTATGTGCAGGACAGCACAAGCATATCAGTACAAAGACTTTAAAATATCCATTGGAAGCCCATTGACCAGTTTTCAGGGCAATTTAACTAGATTAACATAAGCTACTTCTATTTCTGATGAATAGTCTCCATGAAGATCTAAATAAAGCTAATAGGAAGATAAGACATAAAGAGTAATATAATGACTAACTTGATGACTTAAAAGTTGAAGAACATGGTTGGAAGAGACAACAGTTCAACAAGTCTGTTATTGCTACACTTTTTCAAAGTCACTTCAAATCTCCGGTCCAATGCCTCAGCTATCACACAAAAATGGCTCAGTCTTTTGAGACTTTAATGCATCTATCCTTGCCATTGGCTTCCACCTGTAAATGTATACTACAGAATTGCCTAAAGCTATTTTCTAAAACAAAACTGACAGACTATAATATTTCTTATTGCCGTCACTGCAAAGTGCAGTGAGTTTCTCTAAAAATGATAATATTTGGAAACTACCTCTTGTGTTTTTAAGAGGGCAAGTAGATGCAAAAATTACAGGTCTATGTGTACTATTCATCAGAAAACCTTGCCTTGTCACAGTATGTTATTGATTTTAAGAAAAACTCTGAAAATTACAACTTATTCCCTGTTTAAAATCAATATTGTGATATAGAAAAAGTTTACTACACATCCTTTTATTAAAAAATGCATCAAAACAATGCTGGTTTAAGTTTGATGGTCAAAAAGCTGTAGATATTTTCTTCTCTTCTGTTAAAATTTCAATAGTTTATATATCGTCTATATTTCAAAAGGACCTATAACAATAGACACAGTTGCGTAAATTAAATCAGGTGTTTAGCTAACTGCCTTCCATAGATATCTACAATAATGTTCTAATGCTTTTGCCCACAGAAATCTCTGAGTAAGTCATTTGGAGGCCATAGATTCCCATTACATCACCTATCATTAAAATGCTTTAGGGGGCGGAGAGATAGCATGGAGGTAGGGTGTTTGTCTTGCATGCAGAAGGACAGTGGTTTGAATCCCGGCATCCCATATGGTTCCCCGAGCCTGCCAGGAGTGATTTCTGAGTGTAGAGCCAGGAGTAACCCCTGAGCACAGATAAGTGTGACCCAAAAACCAGAAAGAAAAAAGAAAAAAAGAATGTATTAGTTACTTAATATTGAGTGGATATGATTGCAATAACTTTCCAATGTTTTAATATAGGTTTTTGGAGAATAAATCTGGACATGCAAGATGCACATTTTAGTGCCATTTAGCATAAAATTTTATTACAGTGCTCATTATAAAAAGGTCTCAACAAATTATCTATGTCTTAAGAAATTATTTACAAATTTTTATGTCTGTAGAAATGTGTTAATATTTTTCCATAAATATCTTTGAAGAAGGTGCCTGAATACAAGTCTCATACAATGCTCACTATGAGATTGTTATCTTATATTTCTGCATTTTAGTGAAAATACAAGTAAGAGTTGCTGGAGTAACTGGTTTTGACTTTAATCAGAATGGCTTCTTCTTTTCATGCGTTTGTCCCACCTGGGTAGAAAGAACCTCTGGATAGGCTCACCACTCAAAATATTCTCCACCCATGGAGAATATTTATACTCTTCCCAAAAAGTCTGTAGCTCAGGAAGATTTCCTAAGTTTGCCTGTTGTTCACTCATGGTGGAAGTTCCTAGAAGTATTTCATCTCCCCAGCTTAGAGTGCATTATTTCTTGCATCATTATAGTTTCCCAAACAAATTCCCCAGTTGGGGTTTGGGATGTAAGGATTGGAGTGTGAGGATAGAGCTTCAAAGGAGAGAGAGAAGGAGCTTAGAAAAGTTCTATGATCAATTAATTATTTTGTATAACAAAGACTTAAACAAGTATTACATTTGTATACTTAAACAAGTATTACATTTTCTGGCATATAAGACGACTGTATAAGACAACCCCCTACTTCTCCTGTTAAAGTATAGAGATTGGGCTATATTTGCTATACAGTACTACCTCTCTTTCAATGCACACCAAATGGAAAATAAAAATGTAAGAGAAAAAGAGTAGAACCCTCAAAGCTTAACAGTCTATGCTTAATAAAGTTAGAATTTGGAGTGCCAACAATCATCTTACATTTGTCATTTTTAGTGAGTGACTGTGATATTTTAATTGTGATCTATATTGAAAGGAGGGAGAGGGGGTTCCTCCAAGAGCAGCTGGCTAGAGTGCAGTGATTAATATGTCCGCTAGAGGGAGACAGAGTCCTCCTCAGTGTCCCATAAAAGTTGAACAAAGGACTGAGTACCCGAAAGCTACATACCAACGATGACACCCGGAGGTGGATGGGATGCCAGTGCTAGTAACTCAACTCCTCTGTGTGCCCTGAAAGATGAATCAGGACAAGCAGAGGACTGAGTGAGGACGCCTGACAGCTGCATGGGATGCTGCTGTAAAAGGGGAGCGGATCACTCGTCCCTGAAGCTGGAGTAAGTTTCAGCATACTGTATACAGGAGTATAAAACTACCTCCAAATTTTAAGAAGTTTTTCATGGGTTAAAAAGTCATCTTATATGCCGGAAAATATGGTATATATGAGAATCAATAAAAGTGACAGGGGGAAGTTGCAAAAGATTCAAGAAAATTAAAAGAACAAAAACTAGGAGAAAATGAAAGGATAAGATGCAGGCCACAGGTAAAGTATTAATTATAGTCAATAGAAATCGCATTCTGCAAACAGAAACCGAAAATACAAGAATGAGAATAGTTTTCTATGAACTTATCGGTGGGGTGTGGGGTATAAAGTTGAAGTTTTATTTAAAATTGGTAAAGAAATTCTGTGGTAAATTTGAGAACTTGTAATTCTAATATTTTCAAAATAAGATCAAATCCCTAGATATTATATCCAGATTTTTTATTATTAGCCAACAATTTAAAGCCTCATTCCTTCTAATTGGTTTTGGAGATCTTTACTTAAATTTCAAATGTATCTACTCACCTGTGCCTTTGTTGTAATAATTAAGACACTCAATGTCATTATATTCCAAAATTAAAAGTAAACATTATATTTCACAAAGACCTTGAAAGCACTGTTATATTTTTTAATAATTTATTTGGTCTTATTACGTTTCAAGATTTATTTCAATTGTGACAGATATTTTTAAATATTTTGATCAATAAACAGATGAGCAATGGACTTACAATAATTGTACAAATATATTATAAGTAGAAAGCTGTTTCACTTATTTAAAACCCAGAAAGCTCATATCTGCAGAGTATATGGTAAAAGCTTTGAAAAGATTTTTATCCCTCAATGCTATTCAATAACATTGAGAGAGGCAAAAGTCACATTTAGACCAGATTATGCCAGGGATCAACAGAGACAATTTGAAAGAAGCAAATTGCTTTTCAAGACTTCCATGTACAATAAAGTAGATGCTTCTTAATTTGTTAATAGAATTAGTTGTAATCCCATTCTTCTCTATCTGTTTATATCATGCATTTTTGGATGACTTTTCCAACCTGGAAAAACTGTTACTTGTTTTAAAGAAATTACCCAATATCTGGAGGCCAGAGAACTGCAGATACAACTTCAGGGCAAGTTATCAGATGATTCTGAGCCTTACTTTCCTTACCTGTAAATTACAGACAAGACCTAATCTCTAACAGCATTATTACTAAGATTAAAAATAATCAATGAAGGGAATCATGGAATAGTACAGTGGGTAAGGAGGTTGTTTTGCACAGTGTTTACAACAGTTTGATCCCCAGTACTGCATGTGGCCCTCTGAATACCTCTAGGAGTGATCACTAAGCACAAGGCTAGGAATAAGTCCTGAGCACAGATCGGTGTGATCTCAAACTGAAAATCAATGTATATTATTCAACACAGATGTGTTAATTGAAAAATAGGCTCAGTGAATTTTCCTTAATATTGACTCCTCAATAATATTTTATTTAAATTTTTTTTGGATTTAGGAGGCCAAAATAATATGAAATTCTTGTTTTTGGCAGGACACACCCAGCAGCGCTCATCCTGGCTCTGTGCTCAGAAACCACTCCTGGCAGGTTTGGGGGAACATATGGGATGCTGGAGATCAAACTCAGGACTGTCTAGGTCAGCTGTGTACAAGACAAACATCCTACCACTGTGCTATCATTCTGCCCCCATGAATTAAATTCTAATTAATCTTGTTGTGACCACAGTGTTTCAGAGTATTTAGTTGTCATAGTATGGAAGAATAACATTTTATTTCTGAAGATTTAGCATGTGGTTATGAAGTTCAAGTTGCCAGTTTAACATTTTCTCATATAGTATTATAATTTTAAGATCTAAATGTTAAAATATATTTATTTAAAACATGCACACTGTATTGTAGCAGTGCCTTTTAATTTGCAGACAAAATACTTAAAATCTGTGTATTTTAAGACTTATCAAATAGAGAAAACTTTCCTGTATTTGATAGTTTCCATACGGTATATTTATATGGTAGCATATTTCTCAAAAGAACATGATCAAAATTTCATTTACCATAGCATACTCTCAATAATTGCATGAAGTACATTAATGATAATTGTTCCATGAACAATTGACTGAATTGTAGACATGAATCATGATTAATGGCAAATCATATAACTTTAAGTATGTTGGTCATTTGTATATGATTATTATTGATCATATGCTTTCAAATTTAATCCAATTTCAATCTAGAGACATTATCGATACAATGAAATAATCAGGAAAGCTAGTATTTAGAATACAGCAACAAAATGGACAGATCAGTTACCCTATCTCTTAAGTAAATTATTTAAATTCTATTACTTTGGCAAAAAAGTAGAAGATAGGCATATATTCTCTTAGAATTCAGAACTACTGAACTTTCTTTTTATCCAGTTCTTGTGTTGATTGCCTCAAGGATACTAAAATAAAATTTCTAAATTTATCACAATTCTATTGCTACTAGTATCAGTAATTCCCACAGAACATACATGCATTCAATAGCAACAAAATATATTCAATATTAATAAGGGATCAGTTCGCTTATAGAAAAAAACACAGTCGTGGTGATGTTTTTCTGTCTTAAAAAGATAAATCCATATAGTGCTTATAAACATGAATCATCAAAGTGGGTGATTTGCTTTAAAAAATGGAAGGACAGCAAGCAAAAAAACAATCTAATAAACATGACAGGAAACAGAATTGAGTGTAGACTTCTATAAGTAATACCCAACTATTAATATGTTTGCATGCAGTAAAAACTGATTGAAGATGAGTTTTCTTGATATATTTCACGATGAACAGTATTTAAATGTACATGCAAATGGAATGCTCACATTAAAGAAATCTTGCCAAAATTTGACAATACTGAAAGTAAAGAGAAAACAGTGTGAAACTGATCAAAACACAGAATTATGACAATTTTCCAAGTCATAGAAAAATGTGAAAGAAGTCAAGCACAAGTCAAACTGCCTTTTTTTTTTTTTTTTTGGTTTTTGGGTCACACCCGGCAGTGCTCAGGGGTTACTCCTGACTCCATGCTCAGAAATTGCTCCTGGCAGGTACGGGGGGACCATATGGGGCACCGGGATTCGAACTGATGACCTTTTGCATGAAAGGCAAACGCCTTACCTCCATGCTATCTCCTGGCCCCCCAAACTGCATATTTTTAACAAAATGAAACAAATTTCAAATGTTTCTAGTGTTTTAAATAGGGATACTACAGTAATATCAATTGCTATCATTTTAATATCTTTATATTTTAATTGTTATTTTTAATTTTTGAAAAATGTGTTAATTTGGATCCATCTGTATATAAGAAAGTTAAAAATTTAATTTAAAAATTTTATTTGTTCATGAATGCAACTGAGGTAAATTTTAATAAGTGTGTCAGAATTAAATTATAATGATCTATAGATCTAATGCTATTCTATTTTCAACTTCTCATTCTCCTCTTCTTTACATTGGAATCTGAAATAGGTTAAAAGTATCTAGAATTTTCTAAGTGCTAATAACACTACTTATCTCTGGAAACTACAAAAATTAAATACTTAAAATAAAAAATTAAAAAAAACAAATAAATTAGAAGCCACAAATGCTTTTTTTTTTTTTTTGGTTTTTGGGCCACACCCAGTGACGCTCAGGGGTTACTCCTGGCTATGCGCTCAGAAGTCGCTCCTGGCAGGCATGGGGGACCATATGGGAACGGGGGGGATCGAACCGTGGTCCGTCCTAGGCTAGGCAGCAGGCACTTTACCTCCTGCGCCACCTCCTGGCTCCCAACAAATGCTTTTATTGT
>PVKC010013797.1:0-22673 GCA_004027635.1 Crocidura indochinensis | reverse complement strand
GTGCCTGCCAGGAGCTATTTCTGAGCAGATAGCCAGGAGTAACTCCTGAGCGCTGCTGGGTGTGACCCCAAAACAAAACAAAACAAAACAAAACAAAAATACCTTCATGGGAATAAAGCAATAAAACCTTCTGTACAGGACATTATCTAGTTAATCCAAATTCCTCCCCAAGAAGTTTATAATAGAGCTCTGTGTGGTGGAATATTCTAGACATATGCCTTTTAAATTGTGAATCCAAGATATGTTTCACCATAATATTTCAAAATGTTTACTGAAAGCCAGCATTTTCTTCCTAGTGTATTATGCTCTGAAGCTCACAAATTTAGAGAGTGTTGGCAAGAAAAATGAAATAAATACAATGTTCAAAAACAACTTATCTTTTTCCTTGCATCCCTGCAGAACACCTTACAGGGAGCAACTGAAATACAAGATCGTTTACACAGCAGTAGATATAGACTAAGAATGAAGATACCTGAAGATTTATCTTTTTTAGGAGCTGGACTGAAATATTTCTAATCGATAGTTCAGGGATCTCAGATCTTTTCTTTTTCTAAAATTCAGTGAGTACCTTTATAAATCTTAACTCATATACACCCCTGACAACAGAAGAGAAATATTTACCTATACTAAGACATAAAAATGAATTTCATAGTATAAGATACTTTATGGCATTTTCATTGAAGTAATAATACTATTAACATTTATGTTCTGTATGTGCAAAATTTCGGCATTAGCATCAAACCAATGCCAAAGACTCTTTGTCTTGTGTCATTCTAGTCTACCTAGAATAAAATATATTACAACAAAGGCTATATCTTAGCAAAATATGAAGCAAAATTAATATTTATATTATATATGTAGAAATATGTTAGTAATATATTTCTTTCTGTTTTTATGGCCACACCTGGTGACGCTCAGGAGTTACTCCTGGCTATGCGCTCAGAAATTGCTCTTGGCTTGTGGGACCATATGGGATGCCAGGGAATCGAACCATGGTCCGTCCTAGGCTAGCACCGGAAAGGCAGACAGACAAGTGATCTTTTACCACAGAGCCAGGAGTAAGATCTAATCACTGCCAGGTATTACCCAGCCACTTATGCTTAAATCAAAACAAGAAAGAACAACTATAACAACAATTATTATTAACAGACTAGTTTGTCAGCTACTGAATACCAAACTTGTCAAAACTTTTATTAGTAAGTTAATAGTCAGTGTAGGATTTATCTACAACTTATACAAAGAATTCAAAGGAATCTTACTATAATATTACTACCACTTGATAATGATATAAATCATAGAATCTAGAAGTACAAATAGGGACAAGGAAACAGCTTAGATAGTGGAGCACATGTTTTGATGTAGAGGACCTAAGTTCAATCCTCAGTAGTGTGTGATCTATTGAAAGCTACAAGATATTGCCATGAAGTAAAGGAACAAATTCTTAAAAGAAGTAACATAAAAAATAAAAATAATTGTGTTTTAGGGCTAGGGAGATAGTTTGGGGATAATATGTATGTGTGGCAAACTCAGGTTTGATTCCTGACTATCAAATGGCCTTTCATTAACACTGGATACCCACATGGAGGCATACATGTATTGCTGCATGATCTAAGTAATTGCCTACACGTTAGGGCCCAAGTAACATTACATTATAGGATTTTTAAGTTGAACCACCAATGCCAAAAATTGCATTGAAAGAGGCCGGAGTGGTGGCTCAGTGGTAAGGCATTTGCTTTACATGCACTAACCTAGGATGGACTGTGGTTTGACACCCCTCCAACCCCTGTGACCCAAATGGTCCCTTAAGCCAGGAGTGATTTCTGAGCTCATAGTCAAGAGTAACCCCCGAGTATCACTGGGTGTGTCCCAAAAAATGAAAACAAAAAATGCAATAAAAGACTAGAAGTCTCACCCCCCAAAAATTGTTTCTGCAAATTAGACAATTTTACATGGATTTTAATTAGTTAAAATGTATAAATTAATCATTATAAAAATATCAGTAACAAATAAGAGCACAGGGTTAAAAATAACACATACTGTATAAATCTTTTTCACATACAATAAGAAGATGCTAGAGAAAGGACTCAACCTAGATTCTAAGAGAATAAGCAAAATTCATAGAGCAAGTGTTTGCATCTGAATTTCACTTCAGGAGTATAGAGGACAAGAACATTTGTGTGTGAGCTTCTGTGTGTGTGTGTGTGTGTGTGTGTGTGTGTGTGTGTGTGTGTGTGGCAGGGGAGGCACATCTAACACACTCAAGGACTGTTCCTGGTGTTCTGCTCAGGGGAAACCTCTGCTGTTGCCTTGATGACCACATGTGATGCCATGGATACAAATTTGGGTCAACAATATGCCAGGCATATATCTTAACCCTGAGCTATCACTCCAGATCCAAGAGGAATATTTTTAAGAAGGTTTATTTCTTGGGTAAGAACTCTCAAATCAATAGAGTAGGGAATCTATCTCAGATGACTATTGAAATGTGATTCTATTATGTGTTTTGGGGAACATGGTACTACAGAGTTTGAGTTTTACTGAGAAATTTAAAAAATCAAACTGTGATAGTAGAATTGAGAGGTGAACTTTAGGAGGCATTTTTAATCTTTGAATTTATTGGAGCAAAGGTACTGAGCATTTGCCTCATATCAGATATAGGGGACCGGAGCACAGTGGTAGGGTGTTTGCTTTGCATATAGCTGACCCAGTCCAAACCTGGGTTAGATCCCTGGCATTCCAGGAGCAATTTGTAAGCACAGAGCCAGGAGTGATCCCTGAGCACTCTAGGGTGTGGCCCAAAAAACAAAAATCAAATCAGATATAGGCCACTGGGAGAGTAAACTGAGATAGAGATTTCATGGATTTTGGTTTTTGACCTGCAGAAGTTCTTGATCTAGAGAAGTGAAGGAAGCTCACAAAAAAGCTTTTAGTGTCCAGAGTCAAAGGAGGAGACCACACAATCGAAATAAGGCGGGCCCGGAGAAATAGCACAGCGGCGTTTGCCTTGCAAGCAGCCGATCCAGGACCAAAGGTGGTTGGTTCGAATCCCCGTGTCCCATATGGTCCCCCGTGCCTGCTAGGAGCTATTTCTGAGCAGACAGCCAGGAGTAACCCCTGAGCACTGCCGGGTGTGCCCCCCCCCAAAAAAAAGGCCAAAAAAAGCTTTATTTAATTTAGCCCAAGTTATATTGTGCTAAAAGTAGAAAGTCTTGACCTTTGAGTTGATCGGTTGTTGTCTATGGTGTTTCTAGGGTGTTTCATCATGTCCTTTCATGGCTAGATGTCTAGGGCTGTATACTGTGGTTTATAGGGCCTTGGGGTCTGCATCATTATTGTTTTTTGTTTGTTTGGTTGGTTTGGTTTGGTTTTTGAGCCACACCTGGCGGTGCTCAGGAGTTACTCTTGGCTATCTGCTCAGAAATAGCTCCTGGCAGGCACAGGAGACCATATGGGACGCCGGGATTCGAACCAACCACCTTATGTTCTGGATCCGCTGTTTGCAAAGGCAAACACCGCTGTGCTATCTCTCCGTCCCCCTGCATCGTTATTATTGGGATACAATCTTAACACTTAAATGAAAACTTAGCCTTGTTAGCCTTAAAAGGAAACTTAACATTGGTTCAACAAAGTGGAGTCTCTTCTGCTCTAGACTTCACACTTTTGAGAATGATCTTGACAGAGTGAATTTTTGACTTTATCATCTAGGAAGCATTGGTAAATTTCTGAGACACTTTGGTTGTCAACTGGGAATGGAGAAGGGTGTAGTGCTATGGATATCAACTGACTAGATTATTGGAATGCTGAAATATATCTGCAATGTATAGGACTACCTTGAACAAGGAGGAGTTGTCTATTCAAAATATAAACATTGAAGATGTTGAGAAATTTAACTCTGGAGCCTCAAGGTAAGAAATATATGATTTATGTTCTAAATATCATTGATGAGAAAATTTCCATGAAGAAAAAGGAATCTCCAAGAATAGACATTCACATGTGTTATTTAGAGAGAATAAATTCTAGATAAGACAATACATATCTGCTCCTGGGATGTTCTAATGTTAAATGTTCTCAATGACAGTCCTAGCAAAATGAAGACAAAAGAGTAAATGTGATTATTAAGAGAACAAGTCACACCTCCTTGCCCATGCTTCACCTGGAAAAAAAGGGAAAACATAGAATAGTGAGACTCACTCCCAAAATATTCTCTCAGATCACATCAATCTTCCTATTAATCTTTAATTCTCACAAATATTATCTAGATACAAATAACGGTTATATTCTATAAAGTTAATAATATTTTAATATAACTTAACCTTGCTAATTCTTCAGCATGTGGAATTCTAAGTACCTACTCAAATTCTCAAATTTTGGTGCTTCTGACAAAATAATACCATATATAGAGAAACTATAAATTTTTTTTGAAATAAAATGATTTTCTTTCTTTAAAACAATTTTGGCCACATCAGGCAGTTTTCTTTTTTTCTTTTCTTTTCTTTTCTTTTTATTTTTTGGTGAGTAATGCCTATGATAATAAGTTCATGCTACTGCCACTCAAAGTATTGCCATATATTTAATTATAAATTGCAACTTACCAAGGTTGGGAGTTTGACTATTTCTATATACATTATTTAGTATAACTAATCAGGGTGATTATTTCTTAGGAATCATCAATAAAGAAAGTCATGTATATACATATATGTAAGACCATTCTCATTAATTACAATATTTCACTAATATATTTTCTAAAGATACCTTCATGTTCAATCATAATAGTTATGTTCAAAATCCCAGATAGCTAATTCCCTCCCTCCTCTTTTATATTATTATGAAATTTTCATCCAATATGGATCATTAATTTAATGACAGGGGATTGGGGTGAGGCTGTTAAATATTTCCTCTAGGAAAGCTGAAATGTCATTTCCCTGGGTGCCTGACAGTTTTTATGATGAAAAGGTACTGCCACAGTTTGAGAAAAATTCAGTGTCCTTCCAAGGCATGCATATATGTCTTGCTGGTCAATCATTTTACAAAGAGCACAAAGGGCCAAAGGTGCCAGTGGCAGAATATGGGTAGGAAACCTTAGGTGCTGACAAAATATTCTTTTATGTTCAAACCCAAGATCAAAGATCATTCGCTTAAAATTTAAAACCTTGTCTGTTTTGTGGGTGCAGAATTCTTATAATAATGACCATTGTAATTTTCTCTTCAGTGGGTCCTTAGCATCTTTTGTCACCTTACCTGGCATGTTCAATAAATTCCTTTGTTCTGCATAAAATATTCAGGCTGTATTTAGTTATTTTAATTTTCAAAACCAAATACTCAGAGCTAATGCACAATTTTAAATTTACTCTTCACATCTAGATTTGGTTAGATCGCAAAACTGACACTAACATATTAAAATTTTTCCATAACTTTAGAAAAATAAAGGTCACAAAATGTATTTTCTTCCAGCAAAGTTGAAATTTCTAATTGGATTTCTCTTTGCAGACAGAACAATTCTCAATGGCTAGCAAACTGAGTTCTAATTAATTCATCAACCTGTTGCTTTATAAAATCAATATGAGTGATAATGAACAACTACAATCCTTGGACTGTTTTTTCTTACAAAAGTGGTGGTGAGTGTTATTTAAATTTTACTGTGAAAAAAATCATAATTTACATTGTTGCATAAATATTATATTTAAAAATAAAAAGAGATGCTGGGTGATAACCAGATCCAGGAGTTTCAACTCAATTTACATGGGGGCCGCAGAAGGCAAAGTCGGGGTGATCCTTGAGTGCAAAGTCAGTAGAAAGACTTGAACATTGGGGAATGTGACCCAAACAACTAAAACAAAACAAAACAAAAAAAGATTCCTCTAGGGCAGGGCCACAAAATGTTGTATGGAGGGCTGTTTGCAGCCTGTGGGCCGCGAGTTTGAAACCCAAGATCACACCAAGTGTACCTCAGTTAAAGATCACCAATCTAGTTCCTTTCAATAAATGTTCCATAAGAGAGATTCATTAAAAAAAAAGGCAAAAATCTTTATCATCATAGCATCATTTTGGTTTCAAAATTTGACCAATCCAGTGTTCTCTTATTGGTATAAAATAACTGAGAAAGTTTTTTGTTCCAAAAACTTTACATTTTACATTTATTATATGATGGAATATATGTAAAGAGTAAATAAAAGAAAAATGAAAGATTAGTAAATGAAGAACCTGTTGTTCTCTGGCATGGACTCTAATCACTATGATTCTATAGTGGAGAATGCTTTATACAGCAAACTGGTAGATGAGCAACATTTATAAAGATGGTCATTTTTAAATGAATTTGGTGTTTGTTAAATATGATAGTATGAGTTGTTTTCACTTTTCTTTCTAGGGTAAAGATGAATGGGGCATTAAGATGAAGTTAAACTATATATGTTTTACTTTTTGCAGCTATATTTAAATAACATGATTTCCAAAGTTGTTCATAATACAATTGTTTCAGGCATTCAATGTTACAACACCAGTCCCACCAGTGTGATCTTTCCTCTACCAGTTTCCCCATTTTTCCAATGATTCCCCATCATTGCCCTCACATCAGACACAAAATAATTCACTTTACATTAATTGCTACAATACAAACTAAAACATAAAATTACTCTTTCATTAATAATTCCCTTTGTAGCAAAGGTTGTTTCTTGGATGGATAGAATGTTATAATCATGCCAACTCTTTAACATTACACACATTAGCTGTGGTGTGAGCACTCTTGACTGCAGTGCTTATTATTTTAGTTGCACACACTGGCATTTCCCATCCTCTATCCAAGACTGTCTCCTTAATAGGAGCAAAATAATTTGCTTGTATTGCTTGTTTTAATAAGGAATTAACAAAAATAGTTAAATGAAAGTCAATTTGTGGAGAGGGTGCCACCTCTGGAACACAGATACAGAGATCTGGCTTTTGGAGTGGGAAAGAATGTGTGGCCTGGAGGTAGAAACACTAGTATCAGACAACATAGATCTCAGATTCACAAGTGTTACAGGAGACAGAAATATTATATTTTAATTTTCAATGGACATGCACACAAATAGTCCTAAACATATAAACACCTAATTTGGAACCAGCAAAATACTTAATGCAAAAGCTAAAAGACTTGAAGGAAGACATTATGGCAATACAATAGTACTAGGAAACTTCAACATCACTCTGTCACCTCTTGATAGATAAACTAAAGTTCAGTAGGAAGATACAAGCTTTTTAAGGGAGAGATGGAAGAGAGAGTGGCTTAATAGAAGCTGAATATATATTTACACCAATGGACATGGGCTATTCTCCAAGACTAATTCACAAACTAGGTCACAAAACATACATCTATAAGGACAATCATTTCAACAGTTTCTCTAACCATAATGCATTGAAAACAAAAGTTAATCATAAATAGAAATGGAGAAACTGCACGAACACCTAGAAACTATACAGTTCATTACTAAATAGCCAGTGGGTCAGAGGGGAAATAGAAGAAATCTAAAGATTCCTGGAAATAAGAGAAAAAGAGGATATGAGCTAGCAGAACTTGTGGGACAAAGCTAAAGAAGTTGTTAAGAGGAAAGTTTATATATAGGCAAGCATTCATCAGAAAGGAAGATAGGCCCCTCTTTAATAATTGATCTGACAACACAATTTGAAAAATGGAATAAATGGCCAGCAAAAGGAACACAAAGGAAGGAAGAGGACAGTAGTAAAACTTATGGCAGAAATTAATGTGCTGCAATCTCAAATAACATTCAAAGGATCAATAAACTCAAGAGTTTATTTTTGAACAAATAAATTAGATTAATAAATAACAATTAAGACACACAAATAAGCAAGAAAAACTCTAATAAATCAAATTAGAAATTAAAGGGAGTACATCACAACAGATACCACAAAATTCAGAATCATTAGAGATTACTTTGCTCTGGAAATGGATTAATTCTTGAACTTTTATATCCTTCTCTACCCATCTAAATCAAGATGGGCCAGTGTGATAGCACAGTGCATAGGGCATTTGTCTTGCATGTAGCCAATCTAGCTTTAATCCCTGGCATCCCATATTGTCCACCCAGGAGTGGTCCCTGTACTCAATAAAAATGGTAGTTCTGGCAAGCATCAGGGGCTCCATACTATGTAGAAGATGGCAAGACTACAAGTGTTTCACCCTCAGCCTGGTTTGGATTATTTCATGTGCAACTGTGATTCAGATGTGTTCTCTCTGTTTGAAAATAAGGCACATGCATATATATCTGCAAAAATGTTCTGATCTCTTTGTCCACAAAAGTAGATAGAAAAGAAACTTGGATTATATAGACTCTTATTAACAATAAACCAAGACTTATGTACCCCAAAATTTTTTGAACAAAAGAGGCAGTTGTTGGGTTGCACCTTATTTTACCCAAAAAATAGATCATCCCTGGTTTATTTGTATGTTTGTTTACAACTTGGAGCTACCCCCAAACAGAGATTGTCTTACTTGTAAATTTGGGTGAGTTCACTGCCTCACCCAGGTGTAGTCTCTGTACTCAATAAAATTGTTAGTTCTGACAGGCAGGAGAGATCCATACTAGGTATAAGACTGTCAGACTTCATGTGTTTCAACCCCAGCCTGGTTTGGATTACTTCATGAATGACTCTGATTCAACTCCATTTTCCTGAAGTTAGATACAGAGTGTGGAATGATTTGGTATCCCAAGCATCACCAGGAATGACCCCTCAGTGTAGAACCGGGAGTAATCCTTGAGTGTGACCCCAAAACAAACAAACAAAAATATTAAACCAAGTTAATTTGGAATACCTGAACTGGCCTATTGAGGAAATTAAAAGCTTAATGAAAAGTATTCCCCCAAAACAAAATTCCAGCTTCAAGTGAATTCAATAATGAATTGTTTCAGACTTTTAAAGAGTACTTACAGCAAATCCTTTTCATGTGTTTTCAGAAAGTGGAAGAAGGAGAAACACTATCAAATAGTTTCTATGAAACTTATTTCAAATACAAAGAGAAAATTACACCAAAAAATTACAGGCCAATAATCTTAATGAACATAGATGTGAAGATTCTTAACAAAACACTAACAAATAGAATCCAATAATGCATCAAAAAGATCATAAACCACGACCAAGTAGAATTAATCCCAGGCATAAAAGAAAGATTTAACATATGTATGACAATTAATATAATACACTATAACTAAAAGAAAAAATCATGATTGTATGAGTAGATGCAGAAAATATAATTTAATAGGATCCAGCACTCATTCATGATAAACATTCTCAAAAATATAGGAATTGAAGAAAATTTCCTCAATGCCTCAAAACCATTTTACATAAAAACATAGCAAGCATTATATTCAATGAGGGAAAAACTACAAGTCTTTCTTCCAAGATCAGGCAGAAGGTGAGATTGCCCACTCTTGCCACTTCAATATAATATAGTACAGGAAGTACTTGACATAGCAATTAGGCAAGAAAAAAATATTAAGTGCTTCCAAATAGGAAAGAAAGAAGTCAAGCACCCACTATTTGCTGATGATATACTATTACTTTTAGAAAGTCCTAAGTACTCTAAAAAAGTTATAGAAACAAAACACTTTTTAGTGGCCAAAGTGGTGGTGCTAGAGGTAAGGCGTATGCCTTACAAGCACTAGGACAGTCTGCGGTTAGATCCCCCAGCATCCCATATATTTTCCCCAAGCCAGGAGTGATTCTGAATGCATAGCCAGGAGCATCAATGGGTGTGGCCGAAAAACAAACACGAAAATGATTTTTTTACAGTGTTCATCCTTGTATAGGGAAATTTTGCTACTTCATCTCTCCTTACAGATGCATAATATTGTTTTGTTCATTTTGTTTTTGTTTGCTTTGGGCCAGCTGTACTCAGGAGTCCTTCCTGACTTTCTCTGCACTCAGATGGGACTCCAGGGATGGAACCAAGTCAGCTGCATGCAAGACAAACACCCTACTTGCTATGTTATCGCTTTGGCCTCATGTTCTTATTCTTTTTGATGTATCTCTGTAGTGTGAGATGATATCTTCTTGTTGTTTTGATTTGCATTTGCCCTATTGCTTTGTTTTGATTTGGAGCATTATTTTCATGTGCCATTTGGCCATTTGTATATTTTCTTTGAGGTAATGTCTATCATGTCCCCTTTTCTATTTTTGGATAAAGTTAAATGTATTTTTCTTATTAAGCTCTACCAGTGTTTTATGTATTTTAAATATTACTCCTTATCAAATGATTATTGGGTGACTAGTTTCTCCCGTTCTACTGTCAGTTTTTGTATCCTAGTCACCACTTCCTTTAAGGTGCTAAAGTTTTTTAGTTTAATGTAGCCCGATTTGTTTGATCTTTGTTTTCTCTTGCTTGGCCAATGGTAGTTCATTCTTGAAGATTCCCTTAGCTTCAATATCATAAAGTGTTCAGCTTGCATTTTCCTCTATATACCATATGGTTTTGGTCTGATATCAAGGTTATTAATTAATTTTGATAGACCTTTCTGCACTATGTTAAAGAGATATCATAGTTCACGTTTTTGCATCTTGTCATTTTCTTCTGAAACTTAAGTTTCCATGTTTGCTAATTTTTTAGCTACCACCTTTTTTTGTTTTTTGTTTTTTGGGCCACACCTGGTGATGCTCAGGGGTTACTTCTGGCTCAGAAATCACTCCTGGCTTGGAGGATCATATTGGACGCTGGGGTATCGAACCTTGGTTTGTCCTAGGTCAATGCTTCAAGGCAAACATCCTATCTCTTGCGCCACCACTCTGGCCCCCACTACCACACATTTTTAATTAATTTGTAATATAAAATATTTATAAAGAGTTGGATAATTATTTACACATTATGATTTCTCTTTAAAAACAAGTTATTAATTTACCACTTGTTTATCGTAATATCTTAGAAGTACAGCTTTATTTTTCTGTAAGTATAAACCCTACCATACCTCTCACCAAAGTCTTACATTTTCACTATCAAAATGACCTGCCTCCAATTTTTTTGTCTCCAATTTTTTAACTGCCCTTATTTTTCCCTTTGAGCAAAAAAAAAAATATCCCATAGAATCTGATAGTCATTTTTGCTGTTTTGGCAATTTCACTTTTCACAAATAAATTTGATCACCTTCATAGGTAATCACAGGAATAGTATTTAGCCTCCTGACTTATTTAACTTGAAAGAATCACATCAAGTTTCATTGATTAGGGCACAAAAGATAAAATTAATCTTTAAAAAATAGCTCTTACTAGTAGTAAAATTATGTCGTATAACCCACAGCTTATTTATCTAGTCATTAGTCAGTACCCATTTATGATGTGCCTATGTTTTGCATAGTATGGATAGCAACACTATGAGAATTGGGGTGTATATGGCCATCACTGGGTTTTTTATATTCTTTGATAATTATCCATTGTTGGTAATATTTATTAGATCTTATGATATTTTAATTTTTCAAAGAACAGCCAAGAAGATTGCACCAATTTACATTCTTTTTTTAAAAAAAATAATGTCTTTATTTAAACATCATGATTACAAACATGTATGTAGTTGATTTTCAGTCATAAATGATAAAAAAAGAAGCCTCTCTTCATCAGTGCATCATTCCCACCACCAGTGCCACCATAACCCTCCTCATCCACCCCCTGCCTGAATTAGAGACATTCTGCTTCTCTCACTCACTACCATTGTCATGAAAGTTATTAGTATAGTTATTTCTCTAACTGTAATCAACACTCTTTGTGGTAAGCTTCATACTGTGGCCCAATCCTTCCAGCCCTCATCTCTGTTGTCTCTGAGTATTATTACAATAATGTCTTTTATTTTTCTTAAATTCCATAGATGAGTGAGATTATTCTGTGTCTATCTCTCTCCCTCTGACTTATTTTACTTAGCATAATAGTTTCCATGTCTATCATGTATAAGAAAATTTCATAACTTCATTTTTTTCTGATGGTTGCATAATATTTCACTGTGTATATGTACCACAGTTTCTTTTGGCATTCATCTGTTGAAGGGCATCTGGGTTATTTTTAGATTCTGGCTATTGTAATTAGCACTGCAATAAATATAGGCATTTTTATATTGTGTTTTTGTGTTCCTAGGGTATATCTCTAGGAGTAGTATAACTGGGTCATGTGGAAACACAATTTCCACATTTTTGAGGAATCTTCATATTGTTTTCCATAAAGACTGGACTCCACGGCATTCCCACAAACAGTTAATGAGAGTTTTTATTTACCACATCCTTGCCAGCACTGATTGCTCTTGTTCCTTTGATGTGTGCCAGTCTCTGTGGCATGAGATGGTATCTAATTGTTGCTTTGATTTGCATCACCCTGATAATTAGTGATGTGGAGCATTTTTTCATGTGCCTTTGGCCATTTGTATTTCCTTTTTGAGGAATTGTCTGCTTATTTATTCTCTCCATTTTTTGATAGGGTTAGATATTTTTCTTATTAAGTTATGCCAATACCTTTTATATCTTAGATATTAGCCCCTTATATAATGGGTATTGGGTGAATAGTTTCTTCCATTCTGTAGTGGCCTTTGTATTGTAGTCACTATTTTCCTTGAGATGCAGAAGCTTCTCAGCTTAATATAGTGTCCTTTGTTTATCTCTACTTCCAGTATTTTATCTTATCTGTTGTTCTATATACCTTATAGTTTTGGGTCTGATATCAATGTCTTTAAACCATTTAGGTTTGACTACCCAGAGTAAATGCCCAGACTTTGTGAAGAACTGATTTTTATTTCTACCACAATAAGAGCACTGATATAGCCTGGTGCCCCCATTTACCAGCATTTCCAGAATTTGTTCCACTAATGGCTCCACATATAGAAACAGTACAATTTATTATAAGTAGAGACTGGTTTAATTTGAGGAAGTTGGGGCCCGGGAGATAGCATGGAGGTAAGGCGTTTGCCTTTCATGCAAAAGGTCATCGGTTCGAATCCCGGTGCCCCATATGGTCCCCTGTGCCTGCCAGGAGCAATTTCTGAGCATGGAGCCAGGAGTAACCCCTGAGCACTGCCGGGTGTGACCCAAACAAACAAACAAACAAACAATAATTTGAGGAAGTTATTTTATGGTAAATAAACAAGATAAGAAAAAAACTATTAGAATTCAGTTTTATTGAAGAAAGTGCAAAAAATGAAGCAGTAAAGAAGTCCATCTTTTAAGAGAGTAGATCTTAAAATGTGTCATTGAAATAAAATGACTTTTTGAATATTAACTAAACATTTTGTGCCTTTTTTTCATCATAAATCTATGTCAAGTTATTATGTTTTAAGTCTTTGGGATGCAGTGCTCAGGGGTTACTCCTGGCTTTTGTGCTCAGAAATTGCTCCTGGCAGGCTTGGGGGAACATATGGGATGCCGCAATTCCAACCACTGTCCTTCTGCATGCAAGACAAATGCCTTACCTCCATGCTATCTCTCCAGCCCATGTTTTAAGTCTTAAACTAATACAATGCAATGTTTCAATTATAACTCTACTAAGCAAAAATAATAATCTTTTCTTTTCCTCTTTTCTACATTAATTTCTACTTCCTTTTCAAGTGATAGGGTAACAAAATTCAGCATCAAATACCAGTTATGGAAAGAGATATAATAAATGAATGACTAAAACATACATTGTCACTGACCCACCTCTCCCCAATCTTTTCTTTTCTTTTTATTCTCTTAGTCATGTCTAAGTGAATCTTAGTCTACTCTCTTAACTTCTTGACATATTTTCTTAATCTTTTATTTGGAGTAAAATTTATCACTGGTTTTTCCCTTTAGAATGGATGATTGTTCTTCTGTTATTTTTGGTCATTTATGGTCATCTTGAAACACCAACACTACATCCTCCCTCCCACAAACTTGCCACTGAGTTTCCTCTACTTTGTTGGTTTATTCCACAGAGTTCTTTCCCTAGAATATATGGGGGTTTCTACCTCCCCCCCCACATACACTCATTGTTAGTTGTTTTTACACAGATTTCTTTGGCATGAAGAAACACAAAAACAAGAGCCAGATTTTTCTTCTTAAAGACCCTGTTTGGTATTTTATCAATAAGGAGATAAAAAGCAAATTTTCTTTTGAAAATATGATAATTCGTGTGCACATAAATTTGAATCACCATTGTGGTGTCTTAGACATTTGGCTTTATTTCATTAAAAATGCAGATAAAATACAATACCTAATTTTAGTTCTTGCTAAATTTATGCTTCTGAGGTTCACACCTTGGTTACTAAAAATGCAGGCTTGTCTTTGGTTGATCTGACACTCAGTTATAAATCCTACCAGGTTCATACTGGTTCATACAGGTTTGTAGTATTCTTTGATATTAGGGGCTTCATATGTGTTCCTTAACTGAAATCACTCATAATGTCAATTAAAATAATTTTTTCCAGTGTATAATCCTACTCCCATATCTTTAAAAAATGGGACTGACGACATAGTATAAAAGGTAGGACACTCCCCTTGTACACTGTGGACTAAGGTTCCATTTCTCTTACCCAAATATACATCTAAAGGCTTCAAAATTTTCAATATATTAAAAATAATCTATGGAAGCCCAAAGAGAAGTGAAATTTTCCCTTTAAACTATGTAGCAATGCTGTAGAAAAAAATGAAAATAATTTAGCAATGAGAAATCTTTTTCTATCTTTTTTTTCTTTTTTTTCTTTATTTAAACATCTTAATTACATATATGGCTGTGATTAGGTTTCAGTCATGTAAAGAACACCCCCCTTCACCAGTGCAACATTCCCACCACCAATATCCCAAATCTCCCTCCCTCCCAACCCACCCCCACCAGTACTCCAGACAGGCTTTCCAGTTCCTTCATTCATTAACATGATTAGGGTAGTTCTCTGTGTACTTATTTCTATAACTGCACTCACCACTCTTTGTGGTGAGCTTCATGAAGTGAGTTGGAAGTTTC
Organism: Crocidura indochinensis; assembly: GCA_004027635.1. Classification (NCBI taxonomy): domain Eukaryota; kingdom Metazoa; phylum Chordata; class Mammalia; order Eulipotyphla; family Soricidae; genus Crocidura; species Crocidura indochinensis. The sequence goes on along the minus strand of PVKC010013797.1, from coordinate 7,742 downwards.
AGCCCTCCTCTCATTGTCTCTGAGGATTGTTGCAAAAATCTTTATCTATCTTTCAATGGAAACAAAACTTCAGTTGAGAAGAGATGATCTGTCTTCATGTATAGGATATTAATTTGAATTTTTAATTATGATTGATATGAACTTAAACAGGCACCACCTATTCAACCATGGCTTCTCTAAAAATTCTACACAGAAGTATTGTTGCATTTTAGTTCATGTATTAGTACTCTGCATATTTCTACATGACAACTAAACTGAAGAAGCATTTCCTCTTAACTGCCAGTTTAACTTAAAATTCACATGTATATTTTCTTGTACACTTAAGTTAATGTGCATCTTGAAATAGAAATGCATTGTCTGGGAAGTGTCACCACAATTTAGTATTTTTAAAAATCATTTAGCAAATATGTCTAGTGCCTCTTGACTCTTGTTGCATCTGCATATTATAAATTAATGAGCCCTGATCTATTGAGATTTTTTTCTTTTCTACCTCCTTTATCCTGAATGCTGTCTTGTATCAGCAATAATGTTCTGCTCCAAAGGAAAATTCTTAAATTATATGGTGAAAAAGAAAGTTTCAGGCTGGGCAATGGGACTATTTCATCTGATTTGTTATAAATCTGAGTCCAGTTGTGCATGAAAATGCAATGCATCATCTGTAATTATTATGCCTGTTGGAGGTTTGATCAGAACAGCAGACAGCTAGGCTATGAAACAACAAGCACTTGACATTTTAAATGGTCCTGACATTATGGCGCTGACATTTCATTTTTTATATCCTTTCCAAAAAATAAAATGATGAATGAGATTTCTTGATGGTTGGAACTATTTTTAAAGTTTGGGGTTCTATATCACAGACCCATTAGTACATCTGTCAATGCAAACCAAAGTTTTCTTACAGAAACATAGTGGCAATGGTTCATGAAGAACAGATGCTAGTAGTCTTGATGTCAAAGCTTCCCAATTATGTTTTCATATTCAAATTTGAGTTAAAAACACAACTAAAACTACAGAGTTGAGTTCTCTCTCCCTCCTAGTCATAGATAATAGATATGAAGTGCCAAGTATAAAAGGAGATAGAAAAGTTAGAGACAAAGGTAGAGATGAAGATAGAGGTGGAGTTAATATAGATGGAGCAAAAATACTCTGGTATATATAAAATATATAATATATTAGCACATATATATATACATATATATATATATATATATATATATATATATATTGGTTTGGGGGCCACACCCGGTGATGTTCAGGGGTTACTCCTGGCTATGCACTCAGAAATCACTCCCAGCTTGGGGTACCATATGGGATGCCAGGGGATCAAAATATTAGATTTAAAAATAGAAAATAGTTATGACAGATAAAATAGGACAAGTAAAGCCATTGTAGTTATAATGTTTCAAGTCATTTGCCTCTCAATGTATGTTTGTTTGTTTGTGTGTATGTGTGTGTGTGTGTGTGTGTGTGTGTGTGTAGGGGTACAGGGCAGGGGTGGTATCATTAAATGCTGAGCTTTCTAACAGTAGAAGCGAATAAAGGGGGAAACAGTCCAATATTGTTCCCAGGTTCCCACATTCCTCAGTCACTTCTACAGAAAACAAAGCTCATATTCCACTCTGAAATATCTGTATGCCAATAACTTACACTGCTGTCCTATATTTCCCACTCTAGAGTGGACACTAAATTCTGTCCTCAGTTTTCTGTTAATTTTTTTCTTTGTTGTGAGTGCTCTGAAGTCATTAGCTCAATTCTAATAATAGAATTTTGACTTTTGTCTCTTGTCTAGATCCCAACTCATACTGGAAAATGACTAAATGATGATCAATCTTCTCTGGGTGAAAGACACAACCCACTATTAATTTTTTGTTAGTCACAAATACTCTTAATTCAATAATGTGGCTTTTTTTTTCACTTTGTGTCTAGTAGCTGATAGTCAAAGAAGGGATTGCCTACTGTGTTTCTTCTAGCACTTTCTTTAACTGACCCTACCAGGGAAATAGTTGACAAGGGTCATAGAGGCTTCTAGCATTCCCATTCAGTCTCATAAAGCAAAGAGAGGTATGAGTTTTGGAGCTAATGCAGCTTTGTTTTAATTGAGCATCAATGCCTGAGATAACCTAGTAAAACCTTTAAGACACCTCACACCTATAGATTCCCATATGAAGAGCTACTAAGTCCTGCTTTATCTAGCTTCCACCTTTCTCTTTATGCTTTGAACTCTGAAGTTCTCAAGTGACTCCGTAGGCTCCAGTTGTCTATTCCCAAATTCTCCAACTGTATCACTCGGAATCAGGGTTGATTTATGTAGTCAAGCCAGACATAGCTTTATATTTTCTCCCATTCTACCTCCTAGTTTATTAACAGTAAAGAGATCAGAGACCAGAGGGATTAATACAGCGATTAAGGTCCTTGATCTGCATATTAATTAACTGTAGATTGATTCTGAACTTCTACAGGTGCAGCTCTAGAGACCCCAAAGTCCCAACCTGAGTAACCTTAGTAATTACCTGCAATGCCAAAATACCCCCAAATACCCTTGTGTCTTGATATTTAATTCTCTAGCCTGAGTGTTCAAGACTGAAACCTTGCATTTCCTGAGCACCATTCATGAGTCTCTCCAAAATTAAAATAGTGTATTCTACCTTTAAAGAAGTATTGAACCATGAATGAAATCGATGAACCCAATGACTTGTTTCATTTAAAATTAAAGCTGCACTAGAAAGAAAGGAAGTCAGAATAGTGAGTGATGAGCTTTCCTTCAGTTGAAGTTGGATCTTTTTGACACAAAGAATATTCCATTAAGAGAAATGTTTTCTGCTATGAAATTGAAGTGTAAAGTAGAAGGGTTAATTGTGGGGTAAAAAATCGGTTTTAGTGCGGCATATCTATGCCTCATAACCCACCCACCCCCAGATGCGTTGAAGATGTGAAATTAATGAAAAAGTATGTTGTTTAAAATAAAATATATGATCAAGAGGCAAATGAGAAGGCTTCTAAGAAGGGTTAGTGCACTAAAAAAAATGACATAAGTGCTAAGAACTTGTTTGCTCTGCTCTTACTCACCCTCCATTTATGCTAGAATAACCTTTAAAAATGAAAATGAAATTCAGAGAAGTTCTGACATTTAAAGCCAAGCTACGTTCTTGTGCTGGCTAAGAAATCTATATTATTAAAACTGTGTGGACAGGGAATAGCTTTTTTAACACTCATTTTTCCCTGGGGGCAGTTGTAGGCAAAATTAGACATTTAAATTTAACCCAGGGAATTCAAAGTTTAACAGTACGATGATTGATAACACTAGGACAAACATTTAGGGAGGAAGAATTACATGATTAGAAAGGCACTTGACTAGACCTAGATTTGGATAATTATGACCAAATTAATTGTAAATTACTTCCCTCCTCTGACTCTAGGTCTATTCAGCTGTCCAGTGAATAAGCCAATTTCTGAAGTATTTTTTATTCTAGCATTATAAAAAAACATGAACATTTCACCATGCATAAAATGGTGTCATATATATTTCAAAATGTTAGTTCTTTAGGAAACTAACATTTTTTTCTTTAGTCAAGAAAAAGTTTATATTTGACCCAATTTGCATGAAGTCCAGACTCTCTTCTTTACTGTTGTTGCTATTATTAAATATTATTAAATTAATATTATTAATTTTTTTGTTTTGAGGTCACACTTGGTGATGCTTGAAAGCTTATACCATCCTGGAGCTTGGGTGACACTTCTGAAATAACTCAGGGGACCATGAGGATTGGGAATTGAACCTGGAGCTACTATAAGCCAAACATGCTTTCAACTCATTGAGCTTTCTCTCTATCCAGCCTACAAAATTTATTAACACCTAAATTTTGGTTGATACTCTTGACTCTATGTTTCTGGTTGCTTCATTTTGATCCCTACCCATCATTCTGAGTAACTATTCATTGTGTTCGGAATAGGTTGCCTACACTCTCCACCCAACGCCCCACTCCACTGGAAAACCTACAACCTCCACCTACAATATACATTGTCTTCCCAGGAAAAAAAAACAGTCCAGTTTTTCTAAAGCTTCAAAAAGAGAGTAAAAGAGAGAGAGTAAAAAGAGAGAAGAGAGAGAGAGTGAGGAGAATGGTCACTGACTCTTCCTAGGAAGTCTGGTGCAGACTGAAAACATTAGGGCCTTCATGTTCAAATCCTTCTTTCTCCCTGAATACACAGAAGGCCACCCATAGTGTCACCCAACACGTGGTGAAAATATTTCAGCTCAATGGCTGAACTTTATCAAGCTGTCAAGCCACCAAATATGTCTTGATTCTAGACTATGTGGCAGTTGCTGCATTACAACTCAAGATTAAATAGTGATATTAGTCCAATGGATCACAGGAAACCTGATGGCAAGTTACATAAAAGATGATCAAGCTCACTGAGCCTAAATAGTAACACAGAAAGCTCAATTGTCACCAACCACAATCATGTAAATATCTAAACAATAAGTTTAGTAACACCATTTAGAAATATACTAATTATCGCAAATTTATCCTTATTAATCTGTTCTAATTATTTCATTATAATTTTTTATGATAACAAACAAAATGAAGTAAACTTTTTGTGTCTGCTAGGGTGGTAGGTGAGAAACTGGAGACGCTAATGGAGAAAAGGTAACACTGGTAGTGGAGTATATGAACCAATGGTGGAATTTGTGCTTCAATATTTAATGTCTAAAACAACTGTATTATAAACGACTTGGTAAATTACAGTTATATAATAAACAATTTAAAAATAATAATAAAATGATAAAAACACAAAATAGTCTGACTTTCTATATCCTTAAAAGAAATTTAAAACATTTTGTGAATGGAGCCAAAAAATAAGACAGTGGTAGTGCATTTGCCTTCCATATGGCTGGCCTGTATTTTATCCTCTGCATCGCATATGGTCCACTGAGCACCTTCAAAAATAATTCCCAAGAGTAGATCTAGGAGTAAACCCTGAGCATCAATGATGTGACCCAAAAACAAATAAAAAAGTTTGTGGAGGACCAGGATTTGTGACTAAGTGGTAGGTAGAGCCTTTGCTTTGTAGATGTGAAACTAAGATTTCTCTGCTTCATTGTCCTACCTGCAAACATAATCCCAGTGGGATTACTGTTTTTGATATTCAACATTAACCATGTTCACTAAAGTTTGTAAGCACCACAATTTAGTATATAGCCTCAATCATTAGAAAAATAACCATCGCAAAACAACAAAAAGTGAAGAGAAAGGAAACTTTGTGGAGTTGTTATGAAGATGACACCATATTTAAGAGTGTAGTCAGTGCCTGGTATATTACCTAGTTAGTACATTTTTGTGGTTCTATCTTTCAAAATATTTAGGGCACTAGATACATAAAACTAAGTCACTTCTTAGAAGATAATTCCTAATCTAGATGTTGTAAGAAGGCTGTAATGATCTCACTCATTCCACAGTTGTCATTACCACTGGACCCATTATCTCTATAACATGCCAGGTAAAAGACTGCTTCAGGGGCCTCCATGTTCTTTCTGTCTGGGAGGTTGTTTCAGTATTTCAACATGTTTATTCCTCTGCTCTTCTTCAAGTTTTTACTAATTAACATATTCTCAGTGAGCTTTTTCCTGACCTCCTCTTTCAAAATTACAGGTGTCCTGAGAATAATTCATGACAAATTGTCTGCCTTCAAGCATGAAACCATTAGTTGGATTGCTTGAACCACTCTATGTGAGCTGCACATGATCCTTGTCCCAGAACCATGACAAAGGCAAAGGAATTTCTCATCAACCACAGCCCAAGTGTACTTAAGCACACAACTAAAGAGTGTGACAGACAGCCCATGAGCAAGTTTGCCTTCAACGCAAGCAAAGGTATGTATCTTGGGTCAGCTCATTGCAATAAAAAATAGTGTGGTGATGAAAAAAATTAAGTGAAACGATAAATAAAACAATGTTTAATCACAATGTCCCCTCTCACACTTGTTTTCACTTTCCTATTTAAATTTAATCTATATAGTACTGTTACTTTATTCTCTGTTATTAGAATATAAGACTGATATGGCTTATGCTGTAATGAGCAAAAGTAGAACTGTGTTTGTACTTTCAATGCCATTTTAAGAAATATGGCATCAAATTAATAGCAATTTATTATAGCAATTTACACATGGTGGTTATCATCTAATGCATGTTATTTAATGAATATATCTAGTTCTTGATCTCTTTCATTAGAATACAAAGTTCACAAGGCAAGACTCTATCTCATGCACTGAAGCCAGAACATGACACATACACAGTAAATACTCAACAAGTATTAGCTGAATGATGGAGGAATCACAAAATATGCCAATGATTATACATTTTCATATTAGCATTACTGATAGAGCTCTTTTATTCTCTTTGCCAAGTTGTTTTGCCCACTCGTTTCTCTTCATTGTACCATAAAAATCATAATGGGAAATATTTTCTATTAGTTTTTAAACTTATTTTTATGGGCATTCAAATACTCTAACTGACACTTCCATTTAAAATGCCTTTGCAATGGACTTTGAAGAAGTTTCTTGATCACACAAGAAAATCATATTGTTATCATTAATACCACAGCTGGCTAACAATTTTCTGTTTTAATTTGGCTGTTTTCTTTGTAAAGTGTGATTTATTTAGCTGTACTCTGATTACCTAAGTTGACCACAAATAGTTCCTGAATCTTAGCAGAATTCTAAATCTGTTCTCAAAAAGTAAAATGACACATCTCTACTAAGAGCAAGATGTTTCTCAACTTTCAAAATACTTAAAAATTTTAAAGAAAGTCTTTTCATCAAAACTTACAAATTGAAGTTTTAAGTTGCATTTTGAGTCTGACAAAACACTAAACACATCGGAATATATATATTAAGAGTTTGAAGAGGGGAGTATAGAAGGTAAGAAATTTGTTTTGTATATAGCCAACAGTGCCAACAATTCTATGTTGGATAAAACCGAAACCTAATCACAAACACATATGTAATCAAAACGTTTAAATTAAAAAAAAATCAAAAAAAAAAAAAGAAAAAAAAATAAGGCCTCCCAATTCTTACCACAGGCTGTGTTCTTCACACGGACTGTATAGAAAGAGGAGGTACAGAGTGCAGGCAGGGGACCAGTTTGCAGCCGGTTCCAACTGCTGGAGAGTGCAGGGGTGGAGGTGAGAGTGGAGGTGCCGGACCTGTGTGCAGCAGCTCCCAACTGCTGGAAGGCGAGCAGGCGGGGTGAGTGAGTGCAGGCAGGGGACCAGTTTGCAGCCAGTTCCAACTGCTGGAAGGCACAGGGGTGGAGGTGTGAGTGGAGGTGCCAGACCGTGTGCAGCCGCTCCCAACTGCTGGAAGGCGTGCAGGCGGGGTGAGTGAGTGCAGGCAGGGGACCTGTTTGCAGTGGCCCCAAGTGCTGGAACCTAACTTCTGGAGATACAGAGAGAAACCCTAGCAAATTTCCAAGCCCGCCAAAACGCTCAGATCCATTGGAAGAAAATATAAAAGCAACCATGAGAAAGGAAATGGAAGCCATTAGAAAGGAATTGAAAGAGACGCTAGCCACCGAGCACAAGAACTCCATGAAGGAACAAATCAATCAAATTAAAGAAGAACTGTCAAAGAATATGAAAGATAGCATACAAAAGGAAGTAAATGAGTTAAAAGAAACCATAACGAGCCAAATGAGTAGGATCGCAGAGATGGAGAAGCACATTGAACAACTCGAACAGAAACTG
>PVKC010013796.1:0-22684 GCA_004027635.1 Crocidura indochinensis | reverse complement strand
TTTTCTTTTTTTTTTTTTTTTTTGGTTTTTGGGCCACACCCGGCGACGCTCAGGGGTTACTCCTGGCTATTCACTCAGAAGTCGCTCCTGGCAGGCACGGGGGACCATATGGGGAACTGGGGGATCAAACCGCGGTCCGTCCTAGGTTAGCGCAGGCACCTTACCTCCAGCGCCACTGCCCAGCCCCCCCAAACTGATTTCTTAATGTAGACCTGGGGTCCTCAGACTTTTTAAACAGGGGTCCAGTTCACTGTCCCTCAGACCATTGGAGGGCCAGACTATAGTAAAAACAAAAATTACGAACAAATTCCTATGCACACTGCATACATCTTATTTTGATGTGAAGAAACACAACGGGAGCAAATACAATATGTGGTCCGCGGGCCGTAGTTTGAGGACCACTGATGTAGACCATCCATCCAGAGTGTCAGTACGGTGCTGCCATGAGAAAGGACCCTGTTTATCTGTTTGTGCTACTGAGACAAACCAAGGTGGAATCTCCAGTTTAAAAAATAGAGGGGCTGGAGCAATACTACAGTAGGTAGAGTGTTTGCCATGCACATGGTTGACTCAAGTTTGATCCCCAGCACTTCATATGGTCCCTTAAGTCCCATCAGAAGTTATTCCTGATCAGGAAAAACCCTGAGCAATGATGGGTGTGGCCCCAAACCCCCAAAAATAAAATATTAAAAAATTGGGGGCCCAGGAGATAGCATGGAGGTAAGGCGTTTGCCTTTCATGCAAAAGGTCATCGGTTTGAATCCCGGTGCCCCATATGGTCCCCCGTGCCTGCCAGGAGCAATTTCTGAGCATGGAGCCAGGAGTAACCCCTGAGCACTGCCGGTTGAGACCCAAAAACCAAAAAAAAAAAAAAAAACAATAGAATAGGGGGCCAGAGTAATAGCTGAGAGGTAGGGAGTTTGCCTTGCACAAGCCCAACCCTGAACGGACTCCGGTTTGATTCCCGGCATCCCACATGGTCCCCAGAGCCTGCCAGGAACAACCTCTGGGTGCAGAGCCAGGAGTAACACCTGAGAATAGCTGGGTGTGGCTCAAAAACAACAACAACAACAACAAATAAACTAGCTACATATAATGAGAAAGCTATTTTCACAAAAATGTGTCATTTTATCAGTAGGGAAAAGGTTTTCTATTAGCATAAGCTATTCAACTCTATCAACCTTGCAGAAACCATGTTAATTATGAACTTAAGTAAGCAAAACAAAAGCAACTCAAAGAATTATCCAAAATCTTCAAAGTGGCTTCTTGGGGCTTCTCAAACTCAGATTTGCAGGGGGGAGCCTGAAACTGTGCACTTTCTGAACATGGCAATCTCCCCATCTGGGCCCTTCTTTGTCAAAGATCATTACTTTTCGGTTCACCTAGTCTATCTTCATCTATCTTCATCCTGGAGTCATTTCACTGGTTCTAAGCAGAAAAGGAAATTAGTGGTCTATCAGATCTGCATGACTCGGCAGCTGCAAGCTGCTTGGAAGAATGAACTCTGGTCCACCCACTCAGGGAGAAGCTATTCCATGGATGTGGCTTCTCCAGCAAGTGTACGTTTATGCAGCCACAAGAGAGTTCCTCAACCACATAAACTCCCTTTTTACTTCCCCCATAATATAGAAGACTGACAGTGGCATAGGAAAGAAGCATAATGAGACTACAAAAGGGACCAAGATAAAACAGCACAAAACCCCATCAAAACCCCTCATGACTGAAGACTACAATCATGCAGTAAATCCCTATATAATTTTCTGAAATGGGAGTTCAGAGTGGTAATGCTTAGGATGTTCAATGAATTCACAGAATCTCATTGATTAAGATATTTACTTCTGGTCAGGAAGTTGGCATACCTCAGGGATAAAGTAAGTCAAAAACCCTTTTTATAACTTGCCCACCTTTTTCTGAAGGGAAAAAAAATAAGATAGTGTTGAAGTGATAGTACAGCAGGTAGGGTACTCTCCTTCCATGATGGCCAGCCCAGCTTCAATCTTTGGCGTATGATATCATCCTCCAGGAGTAAGCTTACTGTCAGAAGTAAGCCCTGACCATCACCAAGTGTGACCAAAACACACAAACAAACACACATAACAAATATATAAGGGTACCTGCCAAAACAAGCAAAGACTTTCAAAATATTCACAAGAAAAAAAAACAATTTCACCTTAGAAAAAAGATAAAATTTCAAGTGATAGTAAGCATATTTCTATTTTGATGCATGTCAGAAAAGTAGAATATGGAATTTTAGAATATGTAGAGGAAAGTAATTTTTTTACCTATCTGAGGTTGATAGAACACTCAAATCAACAAGAGGAAAATTAAAGTTTTTCTTTCTCTTTAACTTTTATTCAGGCACTGTGACTAACAATGCTGTTAATAACAGTTTCAGACACATCATGTTCCAACATGTCAACCACAACCAGTATCAGAGTTCCTTTACAATGTCCTAAGGTCTCTTCCCACCTCTGGCCTGATCCCCTGAGAGAATCAACTCTGTAGGTAGCTCCCAGGTTCTCATGTTACTTCCTTACTATGTTTCTATATATTACACACAAGAGACATCACCTGATATTTGTCCCTCTCTCCCTCAACATGACACCTCAGTATGAGACCCTCCTGCTCCATACATGTAGCAGCAAACTGGATTTCTTCTAATAGCTGAGTCATATTCCATTTATCTAGAACACATTTTCATCAGGATACAAGCATCAGGTTACTAACGAGCACAAGAGGCTTCCTTAAGTCAATGAGAAACCAGACCCATCATGATATGTTTGATGCACAGTGGAAAAGGCAGCAGTGTGGGAGCAAAGTGTAGAATTGAGGGGTGTGAGGTCTATTCATTCAAGTTCTGCACAATGTCCCTCATCTTGGCAAGAAGGAGACCGCTTTCCTCTGGACAAAGGGAGAGTACTTGTCACAGGAAGGCTGCAAATAAAGATCAGAGAGTTCTTTTGATTTGGCATTACTTAATTCCCTGCATCCTGCATGGTGAGACCCAATAGGAGACTCACCCTAACTGTTGGAACTAGCAAGAAACCACCACAAAGGGACAAGGGACCTAACTGTCCATCAACATTAAGATGGTTAAATATAGTCCAGTATATCCCAGAGCAGACAATAACAACCTCCCAGGGGTGCTGAAATAATTGAGGTGGACCAGTGGCAGCCTCTAGTGCAAATGAAGGAAGAAATTCTCTTTATTCACTTAAAGAAGGAACATTTTCAGAAGATATTCTAGGATATTTTTCTGAAAAGGTGGTGGTAGGTTGAAACTTTTACTCTAATACAGTCCAAAAATACTATCAAGCAGATTTTTAAATGAGTGAACTATGTCAACATGTATCACTGTGAATTATTGTCAAAAAATATAATGGCAATGCCAAAAAAGCCAAGCTACAGAATACTGCACGATTACTTTATATAGAGTGAAAATATGCAAAATCATGTTTTATCTTACTCATTTACATATAGATGTAAGAACATTCTAAAAGTAAGGTAGTGATAATACCAATTATGATGTTGCAATTACTTTTAAAGAGAGGAAATTAAAGAGATCTGGGAGAGGTGTCTAGGGAAATTCAGCTATATTTGTGACAATTTTATTTCCTTAAAAAAAATCTGAAGAGTCTGGAGATGTGTGGCCCATTGAAAAGAGCACACATCTCATCTGTGTGAGATACTGGGTTCCATTCCCAGCAACACAATAAAAATAACAATAATTTTTATTATTATAGTATAATGTAACTCCACCCTGGATTTATGGGAGGAGTCTTGGGCGAATATGACCTGTAATTTTACCTGCAGACTGGTAAAGGTGATATAAGGTCTTGGTCTAGAAGGATTGAGGTCTTTGGCCTTTTGCCCTTTTGAATCTTTGCCAGCATGGAGGTCAGAGGTGACATGGATAAATGAAGATGCAGGGCTAGCTAAGAATGACTGAATGCTTAATTGGTTATGATATAGGCCACACATGTGGTGGATAGAACATGAATAAAGTTAATGTTTCCTGATGCCTGTCTCTGGGTGACTCTGATTCCGCCGTTCACCTGAACCTGGTACCCACAAGCTGAATAGGGGTTGCGGAGCCACGTGGCCTGGGATGGCAGACAAAGGTCTCTCCATCCATCCATCTCCATCCTGCTTCATCTTTATTTATTTAAAACAACAGTATAATACTAAATAACTGAATAACATCTAACATTTAAATACTTAAATATCTGAAGAAAGCTTGGAAAAATTGTAAAATTATATATTATACATATTTACACATATATTTGTACGTATACATATATATGTATATTATATATAATACACATATTATATTAATTATTTTCTTTTTTCTTTATGGTTTTTGGGTCATACCTAGCAGCACTCAGGGGTTAATCCTGGTTCAGCACTCAGAAATCACTCCTAGCAGGCTTGGGGACCATATGGGATGCCGGAAATCAAATCCAGGTCATTCAGGTGCAGGGAAAACACCCTACTGCTATGCAATTGCTCCAGCCGCATATTCCTGATTCTTTTCTGTATGTCCAAATATTTATTTTTAAATGCTCATAAAGAAATGTCCAACCTATATAGTTAGGAGCACATTCATTCACTGAATGAGCTGCCCTGTGGCTCAATGATAAAGTACATGCTTACCTCCATGACACTTAGGTTCACTCTCCAGCCCTGAAAACAACAACAAACATCGCTATTTGCTACCTACATCAGCAATGTTTGGCAAAGCACCAATAACTCAGGGTTAGGTACTACAAGCAACAGTACCAAGCACCCTTGATACAGGCTATCTCCACCCAGCGCTCAGTCCTTCTGTCTTGGCTCTTTTAATCCTCACTTCACTTTGATTACTTATTATTTAATGTGTCAATGAAGAAGTTGAGGCTGACAGAGAGTTCCTGGGCCATGTATTCTCAGCTGACAAATGGCAAAGTGATAACTCCAAAATTGGTCCTTTCACCAAGAAACATTCTGTCTTGCTCTGGAGATGTCCATATCTGGGCACATAGACACACACCCTGGCCTCAGTCTAGGCTCCCACATTCTACTGTGTTTCATTCCCCACAGTGTCACCAACCTGTCCCCATCACCATAAAATTATAGCGAGAACCAGGCCACAGGAAAATGAGAGTCCCTTTAAATAAAAGGATGAAGGACTTCAGGTCTATTATGACCAGAGCTGACCGTATGTGTGGTATCAAACTACCACATAGGACCAACCTTGAAGCACTTTGCAATCTTATTCTCAAATGGAAAACAAGCTGAATTATTTTAATTTTTAATATCCCAGTTGGGGATGGCCATGATCTCAATGAGGGTGCTGAGCACCCTGTCTGTGGCCGGGCTAAGAATGATATCTGGGCCCCAAATCTTTTTTGTCTCTTTATGCATCTTTTTGTTCTTGTTCTTTCTCAGTCTTTGCCCACATTTTCTGACTATATCGCAGAGCCTCAAACGTGCAAGGCAATTCTTATATTGCCAAGCTCTGTCTCTGGTCCTCCCAGGGTACTCCAGATCTGAGCAAGTGAGAGCAGCACCATAGTGGGAGAGACAGGAAGATATGGCATTCCAGTGAAACAGGAGCTGTCTCAGGAAAATTCCTTTCTGGGCCTATCTGGTTTAGGGTCCATATAATTACTAGGTAAAGTCATAGTGGATTAAAAAAAATAATCATTTCCTCAGCCCTTGAGACACTCTATCAGAATATAAACATTTTTAGAGCAGATATTATTACATCAGGAACCTTTCATTTTGTCTAAATAAACCAGCCTAATTCAATGGCTTTTCATTCTTTACCCAGAAACTGCTTTACTATTCATACAGCTGGGTTATGTTTCTTTTCTAAATTAATGTGTATACAAAGAATGTATTCCTTGAAGGAAAATGCAGACTATAAATAGCTGGAGTGCTGTTTCCTCCATTGAAATACTAAATTCCGCCCAGAGTGAAATGGCTGAGTAAGCTGTGATCAGTCACCATGATAAAGTCCCCAACCAGTAAGTAGACTAATGACACTGTGGATTATGTGACTGATCCCCAAATTACACAGATTAGAGCTAAACTCAAAGCCAATGAGGAAAAAAAGCATCAAGACTTTAGAGGGAAATGTAAACTTTATTTTTACATCCATTTTCTATAACTTTGTTTCAAATTCACCATCTACTTTGATTTTGAAATCTAATAGACACCCTACAATTCAACCTTTGAAATGTGTACAAATTCAATGCTTCTTTGGTAAAGTCATTATATACCCAGCTTTACTAATTCCAGTACTTTTCATCACCTCGAAAGAAATTCATTATCTATAAGAATGGTTCCCATCTTGTCCTAGGCCATGGAAACCACTAATTTGCTTTCTGTGTATAAAGCAAATATGGATCTTCATTGGATCTTTCACATAAATAAAATCACAAGTTCTTTCTGGTGTGGCGACCTGGCCTTTGGGAGTCGCTCCAGGAGCCGCTGTGTCCCCTTTCCCTCCACCCATCGTTGCACCCAATAAAGACCCGTTGTTGGAAAAAAAATAATAAATAAATAAATAAAATAATAATAAATAATAAATAAATAAAATCATACAACAGGCAATCTTTTGTGTCTTTCACTTAGCATATTTTCAAGGTTTATCCATGTTGTAGCATTCACTATTACCCCTTTATAGCGCTGAATAAAATTCCATTGTGTGGATGTACCATACTGTTTACTTGCTTAATTGTTAGTCTTTGTAGTTTGATCACTTTGTAGTTCTAATACAGTATTTATACTTTCTATTATGACTTTTGCTGTTAAAAACATTTATGTGTGTACTGATATATTTTTGCACTGATATATTTTTGACCTTCTTGATATTTTATAATAGTTTATAATAGAACTGCTAGGCTTTATAGCACTTCTGTATTTTCCTTTTACAGTAAGGACAAACTGTTATCTGCAGTAGCCATATCATTTTATATTCCGAATAGCAATGTATCATAACTCCATTTTTTCCATATCCTACCAACATGTGTTACATCTTTTCCTATTATACAGTCCTAGTGGATGTGATATTGTATCTTTATTTATGTTTCCCTAAAAGTTAAAGATATAGTGCACCTAATTGTCATTTCCATACCTTTTTAGGATAAATTCAAATCCTTTGCATATTTTAACATTATGTTATGTGTGGGTCAAATTCAGAAGTTCTTTATATGCTGATTAATATATCTATCCTTAATAAAATTTTAAATTGCATAATGTTTTGCTGTGGGGAAATCCTTAAATAAGAAGCACAATGATTTATACTAGGCCGGCGTGATAGTAGTGTGTGCAGTGCTTGCCTTGCATGTAGCTGACTGGGGTCAATTCCTGGCATACCAGATGGTCTCCTATGCACTGCCAGAAATTATTGCTGAACACAGAGGCAGGAGCACCTGAGTATCACTGAGTGTGTCCAAAAATTAAAATAACAAAGGTTTCATACCTGGAGCCGGGTGGTGGCGCTGAAGGTAAGGTGCCTGCCTTGCCTGCGGTAGCCTAGGACGGACCGCGGTTTGATCCCCTGGTTTCCCATATGGTCCCCCAAGCCAGGAGCGACTTCTGAGCGCATAGCCAGGAGTAACCCCTGAGCGTGTGGCCCAAAAACCAAAAAAAGAAAAAAAAAGATTCATGCCTGTATTTTCTTTATACATATATATATATATATGTCTAGTTTAAATTACTTTACTGATATCTTTTATACTTCCTTATAAATGACCTAAAATATTTCTTTGAAAAAAGTTAAGAAATAATTGAAATTTTAAGTTATAGCCACTAAAAGGACTACAAATAAACACTGCTTCTTGCTTTAAGATATAGAAACATTCGACAAATAACCCTTAAGTAAAAATCTAAAACAATGAAACTCAAACTATGACCGGATTTTTTTTTTTTTTGGATTTTGGGCCACACCCAGCAGCGCTCAGGGGTTACTCCTGGCTATGCGCTCAGAAATCGCTCCTGGCTTGGGGGACCATATGGGAACCAGGGATCGAACTTCGGTCCATCCTAGGCTAGCACAGGAAAGGCAGGCACCTAACCTCCAGCGCCACCGCCTGGCCCCCGGATTTTTTTTTATACTGACTTGAGTATTACAACTAATCTGTGGGTTATATACACCTCGTTTCATGTTGATAATTTTCTAGCCTACATTAGTGGGTTCATCAAGGTAACGAAGGTACTGGAATCAAACAAATTCTAAGGTGAGTTAGAGAAGTTCTGTCAAAGATCAGGGTGTATGTTATAGATTCTGGACTTTACTGTGTAAGCAAACCATTTACAAGGTTTCTGAGCAAGCAAATGACACAATCTCAGTGGTATTTTAGGAAGAGGTGGCAAGCTGCCAGGTACAGTGTGACTTAGGTAGGTGGCAGGGATTAGAGAGAACAGAGTCCTAAATTCAGGCTCCAAGCAAACTGCAACTATTCTGAAACCTTTCATAAATGATTTAGCCACCAAAAGCAGGTAAAAACAAAACCATTCAAAAAAACATAAAAAAAACCTGCTTTTTTGAATAATATGCCTGATGGCTTAATATATATAATTCAGCTACAGCAATGTCTGTGCAAAACAGGCTCTTTGAGGAGCTAAAGTTTAGTCTCTGGAATTAATTTAATCAGCCATACTAAACAATTTAAAAGCCAGCCTTCTAGTAGCATGCTGAGCTGAAGTTATTTATTTATGTGCTGAACTGGAACCTGCTGAGATAAACCCTTAGAGATGTTACACCCCATTTTCTTCAGTCCCCCAGGAACACAAGTGTCGCAGAGGGAAATTGATTCATAACAACCAAATTTAGACTCCTTATAATGAAATAAAGAACTTGTCAGCTCCCAGTGAGACACGGACCATGTACTTCTCCTAAAAGCCACCTGTATGAAAACATTCTCCCTGCTTTTTTGAATAATATGCCTGATGGCTTAATATATATAATTCCTGTAAGGTGTTTTTCCTTTCTCTGCCTTCCTTTGTATGTTCACCAGTAGTTCCCCATTTAGAGAGTTACTCTAACCCCCTTTCCCATCCCTGTTCCCTGCCTCCAACCACCTGATTTAATTCCCCCTATACCTGGCTCTCTTCCAAATCTTCCTAAAATATCACTTAGACCATCACTCCCTGACTCAAACACCTTCCACGTAGTTTTCTGGTGACACATCCAAGCCCACACTATATGAACTGCAAGGCTCTCTGCCACAGCTTCCTTGCCCACTCTCCGACCTGATCTGCAATGACTCACTCTCTCAGACTCTGTTTTCTAGGGGCTTCTGTCTCCAAATACATTCCCCACTCTACCAGGATGCCACACTTCCCCCGCCCCTAGCCCCCTGCAGTCTCTATCTATGGAAGCCTTGACTTTCCAAACCCTATGAATGGGCATCCCATCCCTGAAGATCCAGCTCCAATGCCAAGGGCAGAAGGCATGGGTGGCCTTAGCTTTCCCGGCCTGGAACATCCATGACTTCTCTGGGCAACCTGGATTCTGATACCTAAACAGACTTTCTGCTATCACCACTAATGCCCACCAGCAACTTTTCTTTTCTTTTTTGTGGAATATTCTTTTTATAGTGTATTTTTGTTTTGTTTTGTTTTTGGGCTACACCGGGTGACACTCAGGGGTTATTCCTACCTATGCGCTCAGAAATCGCTCCCAGCTTGGGGAACCATATGGGATGCTGGAGATCGCACCGTGTTCAGTCCCAGGTTAGCACTTACCAAGTCAAACGCCATATTGCTTGCACTACCACTCAGGCCCCATAGAAGAAGTATTTTGATTTAGAATTGTTGTAATCAATTATAGTGTATTTTTATTTTTTATTTAATCACAGTGAGATGCAAAGATACAAAATTGTTAATGTTTTAATCATACAATATTGCAACATGCATCATTTCAGAAATGCACATTTATCCATCACTGTTCCTAATTTATCCATCACAATCCCTAATTTCCCTTCTCCAAATCACCATACATTTATGGTAGTTTCTCTCTCTCTCACTCTCTTCTTTTTTTTCTTTTAGATACTTTTGCTTGTAACGCTATTACTGAAAGGATATTATGCATATACTTTATTCCCTTTCATCATCTTTTTGTTATAAAGAGTCATCATCTACTATTTTCATAGAGGTCCCTTTTCTGTCCTAAATGCATTTTACCCTCTCCCTTTAAGGCAAGTTTCCCATCATAGACAAGTCCTCTTGTCACTTGTTTCTATGGGCTTTTGGTATTATTCTCACACTATGACTGTTTTATATCCTGAAATTATTCTATGTTTGTATCACTCCCTCTTATTCAATTCAATTAGCATGATACACCCTTGTCCATTCATCCACCAGCAGCTTTTCTTCTAGTGAAAATGGTAGCAACAAAAAGTAATGTACTTCCAGGGATTGAATTCAGGTCCTAGTGGATATTAGGCCTGAGCCAGTGATCTGAGGTTTCTTCCTACCATATAAGACAACTTACTGTGCTAACTGTAAATTTGATAAAGTTCTGTCCTGCATTCTTCTATACAAAAATCTGTCCTATTTCAACCTATGCCCAGGATCTGGAAGTCAACTGAAATCTCATAATTTTGAATTTACATTAAGAAATAGAAATATTTGGTCTTCAAACACAAACGGTTGCATTAAAATTGCTGTGACCATCATGTTGGTGCTGTATTTGCTGAGCCAGGAGAGGAATTTCAGAGTAAACATTACAACAGAACACAGTGCCTGGGTCATGGAGGAACCCACATGGAGTTATGTGGATGTGGAAGGGTGTTTTTCAAGATCTATTTCCTTACCTATAAGATGCCTTCTGGGAACCAGAAAGCAGTGGTTTTGAAGTTCACTGTTCTCCCAATCTGCCATAAGGGAGGAAGGATCTGGCCCTGGGACAGGAATGAAAGCACAGATCCTGCTTGTGTGGCACTGCGAATTCACTAACAAGAGTATGATAAGTGGGACATGGTGACTGAATCCTCAAAGTGCCATCTGTGGTTTGATAATCAAACCAGCCAAACAGGGACAAAGAATTCAACGAGTGTGTTGGCTGTTGCATTAAAAAGAATCACAAAAGAATCACCATCTTAAAATCTGAAAAGTATCCCTGCATATTCACCATTGTTTTTAAATGATAAGGAGGGACATTGCTATATAACTTACTGTTAGATCAATAGCTTTGTGTGTGAGAATTGTCAATGTGAGAATTGACAATGGAGGTTCAACTCTGAGTATCACTCTGTTTCTCTCTCCCTTTCTTTCTCTGTCTCTCTGTCTCTCTGTCTCTGTCTCTCTCTCTCACACACACACAATAAAGATATATCTGTGTGGGAAAAGTATAAATGGTACATCCACAGCATTACCTAAACAGCGGGAGTATTTGAATGAGTAGTCTACACATGATATGAGTTGTCTTTACAAATATAAACTGCCCCCATCATGAGAACACAAATGTGCCTCCTTTCCTTTTTCTGTGATGACTGGGTGGGGGTGGAGGGGTGGACACAGGGGTCCCCAAGAATGTCTCTAGAACTGTGCTTGGAGCATGTTGGTGTCCTAAGACTGAACAAGTGGCCTCACACTGGCAAGACAAGTGCATTTAGCTACTGTGCCATGTCCTTCAGCTTTACACCTTAAAAACAAACAAACAAACAAAACCACCACACAATTTAAGGACTGGAGCTAGAACAGGAAGTAAGGCACTTGCTTTGCATACAGCCAACTCTAGTTAGATCTCTGGCACAATATATGGTTCCTGAAATATGACCAGGGCTCACTCCTGAGTACCAACATTTTCCCCCAATTAAAGGCCCAGGGGTCTCAGTATAGAGAACATGTCTTTCATGTGAGAGGCCCTAGGTTTGGTCCCAGTACTGTAAGCAAAGCAACTTAATGCAATGATGTGTTCAATATTCCCTTAGAAATTATTTAAAACTCTTAAGTTCTATAATTCTAATAACTTCCAAAGGAGGAGGCACAGTAGCATGTTTCAGATTTATGTGTGGAATGGTAGCAGTTAGAAGCTCAGAAAATTAAAAGGGCACAAAAATGTGCCTTCTCTATTTAAAATAGGAAAAACTGTTTGTAAATACTCTGGCCTGCTGAGCAGTGGGTGTTCCTCTAACTCAACCTTTGAGACTTGCACCAACCCCTGAACTTCCTGACTTTCTGTCTCTGACTCCAAATTCTACCTCCCTGAACTACTTTCTCTAGTGATCCAACTCTTGGCCCTATCCCTGGGCCCGTTCATAGGCTACTGATGGTCCTGACCCTGGCTGAGGAGAGATTCCAACCTTACATGATGGACAATGAAAAATACCATTAAGATCATTTGTAAAAAGCCTTTCTCTCACCCACCAGGGCCCTGCACTATACACACTAATAGCAGAGTTCTACTTTGCCTAGTGAAGAAATCTCTAAAGCTTTGGTTTTAACACAATACAAAGAACATACAGATCTGCCATATGACACTCTGAGGAGACAACAGTCCCCAAGAAGTGCTTCCACACATGCCTTTTCATGTCATGCAACAGCTTATGTTTTCAGATCTAATGTTTTCCCAAGATTAGTCTCCAAGCATTCAAACAAAAAAAACACATACTTTATCATTCTGGATAATGAACAGGTGGATTTGTGCTCCATTATCCCCTTCTGTGGTTACTAAATATTTTTAGTAAAGATATATTAATCAAAGAGATAGTAAAGAACTTGTCTTACTATGTCTTACATGTAGCTTACATGTATCTGATCCCAGTTCAAGCCTAGCAGCACCACATGGTCCCCAAGTACCTCTAGCAGTGAGTACAGATCCATGACTGGATCTTGAGATCTGCCACTTCCCCAAATCCTCCCCAAAAACCAAATAAAAAAATTTTTGGGTTATGGGCCATAACCAGTGGTGCTCAGGGATTATTTCTGGAAATACACTCAGAAATCACTCCTGGCTTGGGGGACTATATGGGACGCCAGGAATCAAACCAAGGTCCATCCTGGGTCAGCCACGTGCAAGGCAAATGCTCTACTGTTGTGCTATCGCTCCAGCCCCAACAAAATAAAATTTATGTTGTATAATTTTGTGCTCTTGTTAACATCACTAAATTGCACCACGTAAATGGGTGAATTTTATGGTCTGCAAATTATATCTCAACCGGGGAAAAAATAAAATCTGTGTGCTTTCAAGACTGAGAGAAATTTGAGACATTCAGAAAAACGAAGTCATTTGTGCAAACTCAAATAGGACATAGCTCCATGGTGCTGCTCTTCTTACAGTCATTTCTAATCTCACAAATGAGTCTATGAACATGGAAGGGCAAGTTTAATTATAATCTCAGAATTCAAATGTCTTGTATTAACACTGCAAAACTAACGAAAGAGATAACAAAGTTAAGGAGATGCAGAAAAAACTGAGGACAATCTGAGATGCTAACTTATGTCTTCAGTGATTCTAGTGAATCTAGCATTCCTAGAACAAAAAGAAGGATAAAGGTAAACTTCTTTAAATTAAGTTTATGGGGGGCAGAGTGATGGTACAGTGGTAGGGTATTTGCCTTGCAAGCGGTTGATCCAGGACAGACCACTGTTCTATCCTCCAGTGTCCCATATGGTCCTCCAAGCCAGGAGTGATTTCTGACTGCATAGCCAGGAGTAACCCCTGAGCATCACTGGGTGTGGTCCAAAAATAAAAAATAGAATAAAATAAATTAAGTTTATGTTCTAGGGGTCAGATAGACCAAGAATTATGGCACATGTCCTGTATAAAGTTGATCCCAATTCCATTCCTGGCGTCACATAATCCCCTGAACACTCCCCAGGGTAGCAAGAGTAATCCCCAAATAGCACTGCATCCTCAGGCCCTCACACAGAACTGCTGGCCTGACTGGCTGAAAATCATCAGGAGGAGTCCACAGCCTCCTGAGCACTACTTGGGAGGCCTCCAACAAGGTTTATGTTCTGATAAACATACTAAAACACCAATAAAGGACAAAGAGTTATATGGTAAGTACACTGAGTATCTCTCCTAGTAAAGAGTCTAAGGGGAACAAATGAGGAAAAGCAATGTTGTTTCCCTTCAGCTCTGGAACAGCCCAGTATTTCCAGATAGCAAGCAAGGCTACAGAGAGAGTTCAGAGGCCATGGGGTTGGTTTTGCATCCTATTGGCATCAATATGACACAGATTACCATCAGGAAATGTTTGAACAGTGTTCCTAAGGCTGTCTATTAAATGTGGCACACCACCTGTAGGTAGCTTATATACATTTCTATAATTTGTTTTTAACGAAGTCTGGCAAACACTGTATGTGCATCAGAATTTTTCTAGAGTCTGGGAAGACAGCACAGAGGTCAGAGGCATGGGCTTTGCCAGTTCTATTCCCAGCACTGCATGGCCCCCAGCACACCCCTGAGATTAACCCTGGATCAATAAACACCACCAGGTATAGCCAAAGCAGCTTCCAAGCCCCACTGTGGTGACCCTGGGTGACCCCAGAACCACATAATACAAGCAGGACTGCATTAGTGGGCCTGAGCATTGAACTATCAGGCCTGGTTGGCGAAGTATCATCACAAGACTCCCCTGAGCCTTGCCGCCCAAGCACTTCTTGGAAAGTCCCCTCTTACTTGCAACCTCAGTGAATAATATGCTTCATGTTGTTGTTGGTAAGAATGTCTTTTAAGATGAGACATCAAGCCTGTAGCTGATACAACAGGTGAAGGGAAGCAGGAACATTGACACAAAGGCAGATGCACGCAGCAGGAGATGCATCCCTCTTCCCAAGCTTCTCTTAGAAAAAATACAGAGTGCCTGTGTTAGGACTAGATAGAAATTAGTTGTCCTCAGGGATTTCCACTGCTTCTCTTGGATATCTTCCTTATTCCACCGAGTGGGAAACATATGTGAATATCCAAGCTCCTGCACATTTTCCTTGGGGCCTCGTTATAATGGAAAGTGGCAGGGATGAAAAGGAAGTGGCTGCAGCAGCTCTGAATTTAAATTCACAGGAAAAAAGAGTCCTCCAGCAATTAGAAATGGACAGAGCTAACTTCGAAACAGCCCTGGGAAAAAAAAAAAAAAACAGACCCTGGCTCTGTTTTTCAGAAGTATTGTGCACAGATTGTATATAGGGAGTATGCTATCTTAAGCACTTTGGAAACCATTTAACATTAGCAATATACTACTTTCATCTGAAGGTGCCCCAAAGAATTATAGTAGAAAACTCCACAACAGACTTAGTTTTAATATGAATATGAATATGAATTCAAGGAAATTTTTAAAAAGAACACACTTTAGGGGCCCGGGAGATAGCATGGAGGTAAGGTGTTTGCCTTTCATGCAAAAGGTCATCGGTTCGAATCCCGGTGCCCCATATGGTCCCCCGTGCCTGCCAGCATGGAGCATGGAGCCAGTGTGACCTAAACCCCCCAAAAAAAGAACACACTTCAATTTTTGCAATTTTGTGTACAAGCATTCTCTTTATTTTTAACGTAGTTACAAAGTTGTTCATGATTTAGTTTCCGTCATACAACGTACAACACCCTTTATCAATGCACATTTCTTGCCACCAATGTCCTCAGTTTTCCTTCTGCCCTCCCCCCTATCCTGTCTCTCTGTCTCCCTTCTTCTGTCTCTCTTTCTCTTCCTTTTTACCTTTTAGACACTGTGACTTGAAATATTGTTACTGAAGGAATATTATGCATAACAATATCTTCATTCAACACCCAGTTCTCCTTTAGAGTAATCATTCCCAATTATCGTTGTCCGTGTGATACCTTCTCTGTCCTAACTGCAAATTTGTGGCAAATTTCCTATCATGGTCTGATCCTCCTAGCCCTCATCTCTATTGTCTTTAGATATTAATACCATATTCACTGACTAAGTCAAAGCAAAGATAAACAAATATTTTGGGGTTTTTGGGGTTTTTTTTTTGTTTTGTTTTTGGGTCACACCCAGTGATGCTCAGGGGTTACTCCTGGCTATGCGCTCAGAAGTCACTCCTGGCTTGGGGGACGATATGGGATACCGGGAGATCCAACCGTGGTCCGTCCTAGGCTAGCGCAGGCAAGGCAGGCACCTTACCTCCAGCGCAACCACCCGGCCCCTGTTTTTGTTTTTGTTTTTGTTTTTTTGGTTTTTGGGCCACACTCAGTGACGCTCAGGGGTTACTCCTGGCTATGCGCTCAGAAGTCGCTCCTGGCAGGCACAGGGGACCATATGGGAACCGGGGGATAGAACCGTGGTCCATCATAGGCAAGGCAGCAGGCACCTTACCTCCTGCGCCACCTCCCGGCTCCCCCCTGTTTTTGTTTTAATTTTTTGTTTTGTTTTTGTTTTTCGGGCCACACCCGTTTGATGCTCAGGGCTTACTCCTGGCTAAGCGCTCAGAAATTGCCCCTGGCTTGGGGGGACCATGTGGGACCCCAGGGGATCAAACTCTGGTCCTCCCTTGGCTAGCACTTGCAAGGCAGACACCTTACCTCTAGCGCCACCTCACCGGCCCTGTGTTTTAATTTTTGAGCCACACTGACGGAGCTCAGGAGTTATTCCTGGCTCTGCATTCAGCAATCACTTTTGGCTCGGTGAACCATATCGGATGCCGAGGATCGAACCCATGTTGGTTCTGGGTCAGCTGCATGCAAGGCAAATGCCCTACCATTGTGCTACCACTCCGGCCCCAGATAAACTAATTAACATTAAACTAAGAAGTTTATGTACATCAAAGGAAACAGTGACTAGGATACAAAGACTATCCTTAAAATTGGAGAAACTATTCACCCAACACCTGATAATATCTAAGATATATAAAGCACTGATGGGGCTTAACAAGACAAAAATCTAGCTCCAACCAAAAATGGGAAGAAGAGATGAAGACAAACTTCCTCAAAGAAATATAGATGGCTAAAAGGCACATGAAAAAAAATTCTCCACATCATTAATTATCATGGAGATACAAATCGAAACAATGAAATACCATTTCACACCACAAAGACTGACAACATCAAAAAGAACAAGAACAACACAGATGCAGGGAGAAAGGGACTCTCATTCACTGCTGATGGAAATGTCAACTGGCCCAGCCTTTCTGGAAAAAAATTTGGATATTCCTCAAAAAAAAAAAAAAAACACCCTAGAAATTGAGATTCCATATGACTCAGCAATACCACTCCTTAGACAATACCTTAGGGGCCCCAAAATCACAATGTAGAAAAGCCCTCACATAATTCCCTGAGTGCCCCCAAAGGTAGCAGGAGTAATCCTCAAATAGCACTGCATCCTCGGGCCTTCACACAGAACTATTTCTATGTTCGTTGCAGTAGTATTCACAATAGCCAGAATATGGAAACAACCCAAGTGCCAGAGAAAAGATAAGTGGATAAAGAAACATTGTGGTACATCTATACAATGGATTACTATGCAGCTTTTAGGAAAAATGAAATCATGAAATTTGCTTATCCATGAATGGATATGGAGAGAATTATGCTAGGTGAAATGAGTCAGAAGGAGAGGGACAGATTTGGAATAATGTCACTCATTTGTGGGATAGTTGTTTAAAAAATGATAACCCTTTAAAAATCAAAAGAGCAGAGGACCAGAGTGATAGTACAGTGGTGGTCAGAATGTTTACCTTGCACAGGGCTAACTTAGGTTCATTCCCCAAGCACCCCATATGGTCACCCACATCTTGTCATAAGTGATCCATGAGTACTTGATGGGTGTGTCCCCAAAACAAACAAATGAATAAATAAATAAATAAAAGAGATGCCAATAAAATGGAAGATATATACATATATATATAATATGCATAACATGCATTAAAAAGAGTTGGGGCAGGAGTGGTGGCGCAAAGTGGCTCAATCGGCAAGGCATCTGCCTTGTGCGTGCTAGCCTAGGATGAACCTGGGTTCGATCCCTGGCATCCCATATGGTCCCCCAAGCCAGGAGTGATTTCTGAGCACATAGCCAGGAGTAACCCCTGAGTGTCACCGGGTATGGCCAAACAAACAAATAAACAAACAAAAGAGTTGGGAGACAGAGTGTCTGCCTTGCATGCCTTGCATGCAACTGGCCCAGGTTCGATCCCTGCCATCCCATATAATCCCCTGAGCCTACCAGAAATAACCCCTGAGCTCTACCAGGTATAGCTGAGAGTGGGGAGAGAGGAGAGAAGAGGAGAGAGAAGAGAGAAGAAAGGAGAGAGGAGAGAGAGAAGAGAAAGAGAGGAGAGAGGAAAGAGTGGAGAAGAGAAAGGAGAGGAGAGCAGAGAGGAGAAAAGAGAGGAGAAGAGAGAGGAGAGAGAGCGAAAGAGAGAGAAGTCAATATTTAGGAAAAGAGGCTCCCATTCCCACAAATGTCAAAACAATCAGACTATACACAAAAGGAAGGCAATAGGGGAAGAACAGACTCTTACCAATCAGAATCATGGAGGTTCCAACTGGATATCGTTCTCTGCTAAGAGCAGTCAGAGATTGTTTTGAGCATTAATTTAGCATTAGTGAAAGTTGGTGCAGCCTCTAAGGAAAACAAGTTGACAGGAAGTCTTTATTTATTTTATTATTTTTTTTGTTTGTTTTTGGGTGATACCCGGCAGTGCTCAGGGGTTACTCCTGGCTCCATGCTCAGAAATTGCTCCTGGCAGGCACGGGGGACCATATGGGGCACCGGGATTTGAACCGATGACCTTTTGCATGAAAGGCAAACACCTTACCTCCATGCTATCTCCCGGGTCCCGACAGGAAGTCTTTAAACTATGGCTCCTAATTCATTGAAATATGATAACCACACCAAAAACAACAACAACAACAACAACGTGTAGATGTTTTTATACATATGGAAAGCTGTTTATGGAAAACAATAGCAAAATATAACTATACCTGCTTTTCTTTTTCCTATAACTCATCCTAACATGTGTGTTATCTCCATGCTTAGTAAAGAAAGAATTTTAGACCTCTTATCAGGTACAACATACTGCTTTTGCTCTGAATTTTCACAGATTTTGCTAGCTTTGAAAGAAAGTCAGCTTGTTTAAGCTCTTTCCCTTCTTATGAAACATGAATGTTTTAAGACTACTCTATTTTTAAATCTTATGTTATAAAATAAAGCTCTGTTGAATATTCTTCAAAAGTCCTATTTTGTTTCGGCATTGCCAGAGACTGAACCCAGGACCTTCCTGAATATTTTTTTGAGTGCTGTGTTTATTTTAAATACCATAAAAACCAGTTAATTATCACTTAAGTACCTCTAATGACTATCACGTTGGTTCCATAAAACAAAATAAGAACAGAAACAGCTCATCTTTGTCTCCCCATTACAATGTTTATGCTAAATCATTTATAAATAAAACAAAAACCAATTTATCAACATCTGTTATGTTTCATGAGCAGAACATCCAACCCAGCAAGTAGAATATGAAAAAAAATCTTCCTGATTCAGTTACGTCACTTTCCTGTGCCTTAGCTTCTCCATCTGAAAATAGAAAAATAATAACATCTCTCTTGCTATGTCCTGACTGTCCAACCTTCTCCAACCATCATCTCATATATAGAAAGGCCACAAATAAAGGTGATGGAATTCAGAGACAGGGCCTTTGAAAAGGGCTTGGGTGACAGAGGTGAGGGCCCCTGTTGTAAGAAGAAAAGGCAGTTTCTGCATGAAAAAAATCTCAAGTATAGAAAATGGGGCCAGAGAGATAGCACAGCAGTAGGGCATTTGCCTCTCATGCAGAAGGATGGTGGTTCAAATCCTTGCTTCCCATATGGTCCCCTGAGCCTGTCGGGCGATTTCTGAGTGTAAAGCCAGAAGTAGCACCCTAGCCCTGCTGGGCGTGACCAAAAAAAAAAAAAAGAAAGAAAAAGAAAAAGAAAAGAAAATATTTTTCCTGGACACCCACATGAGAATGTGAGATAGGTACTGGGGAGGTTTCCCTATTTTTTCTAGATTTGGGTTCACACCAGCTCTGTCTGTTATTTGCCAAGAGTGGGAAACCATGTGGTGCCAGGGCTGGAACTCGCTCCTGCCCACTGCCCCATATACTCAGCCCTAGAGAATCTTTCTTGTAAGGACTCACAGTTCCCTGCTGGGAACCTCTCAGAACTGCATAAGAGACCAATAGAGGATATAGGACACCTAGAAGCCAAGTGTCCTGCAGGCTACAGTTCTACAGCATAGCCCAGGCTCCTCCACGGGAAAACAGCACAAGAAAACCAGAGTCACATTCACCAGTGTGATCAGACATGGGGTTCAAAGCAAAAGAAACCCTAATTTCTTCTCTACCTCCTCCCATGTAGTCTTTGAGTCTGTTTCTAGCTCTTTCTTCTCTGCTCAGTGTCTACACATCAGAGTTGTGTCGCTTTACATTTGTGGAGAAGGGCCAGGAAGTTGACTTGAATTTCCATCCACTGCACATGGATGCTGGTGCCAAAAAAAGGGGTGGGCAATAAAAAAGGAATCGCTGAAACAATGAAATCACAACCAACAAGGAAATAAGCCACACCCAAAGCATTTGCTCTAAGAAGTGTTTAAAAATCTTGACCTCAAGTCTGCTTTTTCTCTACCAAGGACAGATCCCAAGGCAGAGACTGGCAGACAGCAGGCTGGTGACCTCCTCTGAGTGGTATTGGGATGCCAGGTGTCTCCTGCACTCTTTCTAGGTAACACCCAGGCTTCTTGCAGATGAAACTCCCATGTAAGCCTGACAGACTCAACTGGCTGCCCAGCTTCAGACTGTCCATAACACTCATGGACCCAGGACTGAAAACTATCATGTGGCCAAAAAATTCCTGCCACTCCTGCTCTCACACCTGGTCTACTCCCCATCTTCCCAGCTGGTGCCACCCTTCTCTCTCCCACAGCTCTCTCCCTCTAGCCAATGACTCTCCATCAGACACCTAGCCAATTCCCCCTTTAAAGTGTTCAAAGATGGAGCCAGAGCAATAGAACAGTGGGCAGGGTGCTTGTTTGCATGTGGGTGACCCAGCTTCCATCCCTGACATATCATATAATCCTCTGAATTCCACCCGGAGTGATTCCTTAGCACAGATCCTAGAGTAAGTCCCAAACTTACTGGTTGTGACCCTAAAACCAAAAAGTAAATGACTGTCCCCAGTCCATCCCCACCCCCCCAGATCTCCTTTTTCCCCAGACATAGAATAGGTATCTCTGCTCTTCCCCCTGCTTTCTCTCCTGCTGACCTCTAAGGAATAGTCCACAAAAGCAAAGTTTTAAAGGGTTGGGAATGTGGCCCAGTGGTAGAACATTTGCCTTGCATGGGCAAAGTCCCAGGTTTGATTTCCAGTACTACCTGAGCAGACCACCAGTCTGAGAATGGGAACCTCCACTCTGTGCTGCTCATTGCTGCCCCCAATGGAAGATAGTTGAGGGCAAAATAAAAAAATTTCTATTAATAAATGATTCAAAGAAATACCATTTAATAATCCTAAGTCTTCCAGAGATAAAAACTAAAAGAGACATAGGGACAGTGATGGAGAGTCATGGCCACTTTGGTCACAAGGGTATATATGATTTAGTATATTAATACCATAAATTTTAACACAAGGGTATATATGATTTAGTATATTAATACCATAAATTTTAACACTATTGAAACATCATAAATAATTATTATCTTTTTAAAGAAAATAACATGAGGGGCCGGGCGGTGGTGCTGGAGGTAAGGTGCCTGCCTTGCCTGCGCTAGCCTAGGACGGACCGCAGTTCGATACCCCGGTTTCCCATATGATCCCCCAAGCAAGGAGCAACTTCTGAGCGCATAGCCAGGAGTAACCCCTGAGTGTCACCGGGTGTAGCCCAAAAACCAAAAAAAAAAAAAAAAAAAAGTACCTGAGTGTGCAGTGGCCAGTAGTTTACTCTTTGAATGGAAGCATTTCCTTGACAGCACAGAAAGATGCCTCCTTGTTCAGCCAGAAAATGCAAGCAGAGACTCTCAGGGCAAAAAATGCTGGATTCTCTCGATTTCTCAGGTAAAGACCACAGAGGCTGTAGAATCCAGACACTTTTTCAAATACGTCCTCATCTGTCCTCTTTAACTAGCAGCTCCTGAAGCACTTGGGATGCATTTGCATTTGTGAATCTTCCACACTACAATTCTAACCTAGGTTCACAGATATCTATATGAAACCTGGAAATCTTATTTCTCTGTACATTTTGAAGGACTCCTCCATTACAACTCATCCTTTTACTCAAGTATCCCTCCATGAAAGCAGAACTCCAGATTTAGGAAAAGAGTGCTAAAAATATGTGCTCTTTTGTGTCGCAGCCAAATCATACTAAGAGCAGTAAGGGAAAAACCACCTTTCACATGCACTTTCATACCATAATCCTGCACAGAGATCAGGAAAGGAGTGAGTGTCACTCTCTTTAGCATTATTATTAACCCACTTTGCTGCATCCATCCATAGGGTCCTGCCCACTTTTAAGGATTTACCTAGGGTTGTTTCTGAATTGGTTAGTTTGTTTTTAGTAGTACTGAGGATTGAACCTGGGTTTCTAATATTCAAGGCATGTGCTTTACTGCTGAGCCATATCTCAAACCCTAGACATAGATCTGACCAGGGAACAGGTTGCTTGATTCTGTGACATAAAGTGGTTTCAAACTTTGATGTACTCTTTTAGTTTTATTTAGTTACTGTGAGTTTAAAATTTATTCATAATTGGGTTTCAGGTTTTCTGTC
>PVKC010013795.1:0-22699 GCA_004027635.1 Crocidura indochinensis | reverse complement strand
TGGAAAACAAGGACTTCTTATTTGGGAAATGCACTGCCACATTTTCTAACGTAGTGTACAGGCTGGAACTTTGAGCCTATCTTTTTAACCAAATAATATGTAAATAAAAATAACTGTGAATACTGTGTATCCTGAGCTGCCTCTCTTGCCTTCTGATAAATCCTATTAGATATGGAAAAAGAAACGCCTGCAGCTTGTGGATAAAGAGAATAAAATCTGAATGAAAACTCAAGTTTGGGAAATGGATCCCAAACACTGACACATTTAGTGAATGAAAAGTGTGCATGCAGTCTTCAGGACGCTAGAGCTGTGTGTGAAAGTAGGATGAATGGAAGTGAATCAAAATCTTGGCATGATTTTATATATCATGCCCCCCCCCCCCTATATACTACAAAAGCAGCAATAAAAGCATGCATTTTTTTTCTCTTTTGGTGGAAATTCACCGGAAAAAGTTTTTTTTTTTTTTTGGTTTTGGTTTTGGTTTTGGAATCATAACTTGTATGCTCAGAAATTCTTCCTGACTTTGCACTCAGAAATCAGTTCTGGTGGGGATTGGAAAAATCATATGCAATGGCAGAGATCAAACCTGGATTGGCAGCATGCAAATCAACCACCAGTCCCATTGTACTATTGCTCTGGTTCTCACCAGAAACTATGCCATCAATATAAGCTCCAGAACAAAGCAACTAGGGCTAAGAAATATCATTTTAGAAGATATCAATTTGAACTAGAAAAGAGAATAAATTATGTTGGAGTAACCGGTTCTTACTTTATTCAGGCTAATTTTTTTATTACATGTGCAAGGCCCACCTGGGCAGGAAGTACCTCTGAACTGGCCCCCTAAACCTACCTGTTCTCAACCCAAGGGGGTGGTCCTATTCTTTCTAATAAAGACCTCGGGACAGGGAGACTTCTGATTTTTGTCCCACAATTAGGTTGTCTACTTGCCCATAACTTTATGCCAATTTACAGATAGTTTGTGGTATAAGCTCCTGAACTTGTTTTATTTTCCTAACCGGTGTGGATTATTTTCTGTGTCAGTGTTGCTTATAGACCCACATTCCCCAAACCCCCCTGAACTGGGATATGAAGCTTCCACTACAAAACTATACTATGAAAGTGATTCCAAAATAGGCCAACCAGTATTGGAAACTTCTTTCAAATATAAAATCATTTTACTCCAATTCCAATTTGTTAAAATTATTATATGACCTATGTCACATTATTTAATCATTTTAAGTCTATTTCCGTATCTATAAAATTAGGGTATTAAACTCAAGCTTTCTAATTCTAGTATTTATCTAGTTACATTAAGTATTAAATCTTATATTTTTCTAAATATAAGAAATATAACAAAAATCTTAGGACAACAGAATGAGAAGGTTGACCAAAGTATTTAAAATGTTGTTTAACATTCAAAATATATAAATTAAAAACATAAGACCTGCATAGTTATCAGAAATTATTTAAAACAATAAATTCACTTTGAAATAATATCTACTGGTTGGTAGATACTTTCAGCAAAACAAATACTCCACACATATTCATAAATATCAAATATGGGAAATATGCCTTTAAACTTGTTCATGAGGGATGCAAAAATAAATGTATAACCAAATATATATATAAATAAATATATAACCAAAAGATAAGTGTATACTACACTTGTTTCTAAACTGTCTCAGTCTCGTCATTGAATTGAGGTGTTTAAGGTAAAAACAAATACCATTTTCTGTGAGGATGCTTCAATATTGCTTTAATCCAAAACAAATTTTACAATAGAACAAATAAGAGGAAAATAGGGTAATTTAAAGAGAATAATTGTGCTATCTCAATTATTAGCTTATTTGTCAGTGACTACATCATGTCATGTGAAAACCGCCTTTAATATTTGTTTTATTACACCACAATAATAAAAATGGATACTAAATTATTTTCCATCTTCTGTGAACTGGAATTTGTGTCTATGTATGTGTGTGTGTTGTGTATTGTGTGTGGTCTGTAGGTTTGTGCTTTTGTGTGGGGTGTATATGTTTGTTTGTGTGTGTGTGTGTGTTTATAGGCTTTTTGTAACTGTTTCTTACTTGAATAGAGAAGGAAACTTAACTTTACAAATTTCCTTATAAGCATATGAAACTCCTACTTCAGGTTTTGGATGGGAAGCAAGCAACACTCTTTCTTTCCTTCTGAGATTTTATTTCCCCTGCGAAGGGAGCTGGGCAACTAGAGAAAAGTTTTTTTCTACTGGCTTTTCTCCTCTGGAGTGTCCTATCTGATTGGAGCTTGGAAAGATGTAGAATTTTCTTTTTCATTTTCTCTAAAAGGAAGGCTGGATACAAAGGGCATACATTTATCTCTGTTCCTTCAAGTTTCAAATGTTACAGCTAGTGCTTGTGTCGAGATAGACAGTCTGTTTAAAACTGGCAATCAATTTTAAACCTACTTTTTTCTGGAGGTAGGCTGTATCCTTCAGCCAAAACATTGTCCTAATAAAATCAGTACTTCAGCCTTATATACCCATATAATTTTTCTTGTTTTTCAGTTGATTAATAAGGCATATCAAAATCATAAAGATTTATTAAATTGTCTATTCTGAAAAATAGAGCAAACAAAATATATTAGATAAATATTAGATCATTGTAATTGACAATGGTGTGATCTTATAATCACCTGAGAAAATAGAACTATCTCTATAATATCTAATGATATTATTATTATTATTATTATTATTATTATTATTATTAAGTGACGTGTTTTAAGTAATCTGGAAAATTATTTGCTTCCCTCATCATTGACCCAGTATAACGCAATTTAATACACATTAGCTATAAAATCAAACAGATTTGAATTTCAATCCTGATTTCAGTCTTGACTTTCAATCCAGATTTCTCAACCATATGGTATGAAGAAATTAGTTAATCTGAAATTCACTTTTTAAATCAACAGCATAAATAATATAACCAATCTATTATTAATAGGTTGCATATGAAGAGCCCATATGAATTACATTCCCCTCTATCTCCTTTTCATCAAATAAATTTTATGTGAGATGTTTTTACGCAGTATGGTCATATGATGGCCAGTAATTTATGATGCAAACATTGTTGGAAATTATTCATAATATGAAAATATAAAAAGAAAGTTATCTATATAGAGGATAGAGAATGCATTTTTCTAAGTTAATAGAGTTACCAAACTTTATAGCAAAATTTATAAAGAGTAAAAATAAATCATTCCCAAACTTAATTGTTACATAAAAAGAGCTGTCCTTTGTTGGAATAATATGCACAGGTCTTTTTGACATAACCATTTATAATTAAAGTGCCCATTCTATAACAAGTCTTATTTGTAAGAACATTTGAACACTCTTAGTTCCTGTGAAAGGAATCCTGAAACAATTCAGAAAATTCTTAATTTTTTTCTAGTCCCAACAGTTAATTCTTATTAAAAATGTTAAGACTTTCATTTTTCTAAATACAGAGATGTTCAACTTTCCATTTCTTAGAATATAGTAAATACTTAAACTTACTTAAATTACTTTTTTTAAAAAAGTATTAATACTTCTTTAACATTTATATCATCAAGAATTATGATTCAGATATTTTGGAGGTGACCCCTCACTATTAATAAATTTTAAAATCTCTACAATTACTAAGATGAAAAAATAAATGTTGAGAATCACTGCTAAAATATGTTTAGCTCCTGTAGTGTATGTTTAAGTGGGCATGAAGAATCCTATAATGATCATAAAATAGCACCTTTATCTCTTAGAGAAACCCCAAAGCAATATTATTTGTCTAATCTCTATAAAGTACAACACAAGTCTTGCCACAGCTCTGAAAATTCAAAGGTACAATAAAATAGAGTTTTCTTCATTTAGTATTGAAGAGGTTAGTTTGCAAATTTCTTTTCTGGTTGGTAAAAAAACTCAACATAGTTCTGGTTGACATCATTCACTTGTTTGATTCCATCAGTCACCTTGGAGCTTGCTTTTTTTTTTTTCTGGTTTTTAGGCCACACCCAATGACACTCAGGGGTTACCCCTGGCTATGTGCTCAGAAATTGCTTTTTGCTTGGGGCACTACATGAGATGTCAGGGATCAAACCCAGGTCCATCCTGGATCGGCAGCATAAACAGCAAAGACCCTACCACTGTGCTATCACTCTGGCTCCTGAGTTTTTGCATATTTCATATTGAAATTTCTCAGCCAAAATTTTTAGAATTCTCCAGACTGTTCTTTGGTCACTTATCAATAATGCTCTCTTATTTCAGTTATACTCATTATTTCATGTCTCTTATTTCTGCTTAGTCTATTTTGCATCTGAAAAAATTTGGTCGGGAATGGAGAAGACTAATTTAAGTCTGAAACACAACTGATTCTTAGAACACAGAACTTAGACTTAAAAAGAAAGTACTGAGGTAGAAAAATGAGTAATATAACTGTACATTCAATGAGCTCAGGAGAGGGATTTGATGCTGACAGGCTGTTTGTGTTGAGGGGAAATGATGAGACTTCAGTTTTCAGGATCGGATGTGGTTGCCCATTCTGCTGCTGAATGTATTATGAAAGACGCTCTAGGAGCTGGTGGCATCTTCTGGGAGGTATGATTAACTAA
Organism: Crocidura indochinensis; assembly: GCA_004027635.1. NCBI lineage: Eukaryota > Metazoa > Chordata > Mammalia > Eulipotyphla > Soricidae > Crocidura > Crocidura indochinensis. Next base: position 18,082 of record PVKC010013795.1, on the reverse strand, counting down.
GCAAGATTGTTCTCTGTTGTGGTTTTGGAAGAACAACAGGGTAAGGTCACTGTGTTTAAAGCACACATTTGTTTGACCTAAATACCAGTGTCTTTCCATAACTACAGCCACAGTGTACAGCAGTAATTCATTTAATTTCTCATCTAAACTTATGCTTTGAATCTTAGAAAGAACCAGAGAGAAGAAAACTACCAGAGCACCCACCATTTCCAAAAGCCTTTGGGCACCAAAGGACTTCAACTTATTTAGCAAATAACTTTAGAGAAACCACAAAGCTTGAAAATACTAATTTTTTCATTAAAGTGCCAGAAAATTCAAACCAAGAGTTTTAAACAGTGGTTTTTATATACTATTAAAAGCTCTATAATAAGCAACTTTTGGAATCAGGATAAAAGCTAATTATAGAACTTCTTTGCCATAGCTGTTTCTATTTACATCTTCAAAACCACAGAGGCAAATAATGTAGGCCTTCCAAGCACATCAGTGTCTTCTTCTTCTTTTAAGCATCTGACATCTTTGAAGTTGCTCTAACATCTTTTCCTTGAAAATGCGCTGCATTTGAAAAATCCCAGTTCAAGGACAATTTCTGTTTATGATTTCTAGTTCAAGCAAAACATTCTTCCCTTAAAATACTGAATTTCAAGACACTTACACTCAAAGGTGGACAACAAAAATCAAAATTATGGTCTGCAAGATGCTTGCTACTGAATTTGTTTGGTGTATGTTTAATCTTTTTATGATTGTTTGCTTCATCAACAGCAGCAAAACAAAAAGTGGGGCTAAGAACACAAATATTTGATTTGTATATACTTTCTATAACCGAAATTAAAGTTAAATATTTGGATTGATTTGTTTTGTGGGGGAGTACGTCTCCCAAGAGTTCTTGGGGCGTGAAGGACTACTCTAAGCAATACTTGGCAGGCCTGTGTGCCTCACTGTTTGATGTTTGACCTGGCAATTCTGTTCTGTTTAGGTTTAATTGTGTTCAGGGCCCCCAGAATCACCTCTGTGGTGTGGTAGTGTTTGGGGAGTCATGTCAGGCAGAATCGGACTTGGGACATTGTGTGTGCAAGGAATCCAATCCAGCCCTTTGGCCTATCTCACAAACTGGGTTTATTTTTCAAAAATAGACAATTTGGAAAGTAAATATAAACTGTCTAGAGCACAGTTTTAAAGATATTTCAATGTGTAGCTAAACTGGTTCTAGTTTTAGTAATAGCTTACAAAGTTTTGGAGACAAATATCAGGATGACAATTGATTCAGTTGGCCTGGAGGGAGTCAACTGCTAATAAAAGTGCCAGGCCTCACAGACATACCAATTGACCCTGTATTAATCAGTACCCACCTGCACTGTAGTTTCCAATCCTAACTGCACTTTAGAATTACCTGGGGAGCTTTTGACACTCCCTCTGCTGAGTAATTAAATCAGACCAATTAAATTATCATCTCTGGGGGTGTGGCCCAGAGACTTCTGACTTTAAATGTTTCCCTGGTGATTCTAAACTGCAGCCAGGGTTACAAAAGCATAACTCTTCTCTAGAGCACATCCCGAGGCACTGAATACTTTGGAATTTTTTTTTTCGTTGTACTAAGAAGAGAATAATGGGCTACCTACGGCAACTAGAAAATTTCCATGAAAAAAAAAAATCACTGAGGTGAGCAAGCAACCTTATAGAATATGAGCAAAACATAAAGTATAACTATCAAAAGCTAGTTACATCATAAATTCAATTTTAGAAGTAACGAAGGTGCAAGTACTTTTGTTTGTTTGTTTGTTTGTCTTTTTGTGCCATATCCATTGATGCTCAGAGGTTACTCCTGGCTATGAGCTCAGAAATGGCTCCTGGCTCAGGGGATCTATCTGGGACACGAGGGATGAACCAAGGTCCATCCTGGGTCAGCCACATGCAAGGCAAGTGCCCTACCACTCACTGTGTTGTTCTCGCTCTGGCCCCACTAAAGTGCAGTTTTCTAAAAGTAAAATGTTTACATTCCTATCAGAGCAGTTTTCTGTATAATTTAATTCCCAATGCTTTAGGTTTAAAAAAAGATATTCTTATACATTCTGAAGAGAGTAAAAATAGACATATTTTAAAAAGAATGAAATAGACTGCTGCTAAAAGAAAGGGGAAAGATCTGTATTCTACATTCTATTGAATCCTTATGACAATCAAGTGAGGTTATTTGATTACTCTTGTTTTGAAGGCACAAAGGCATTGATACTCATGATGGCATTTGTAATAGGTGACTGAGAAGGGACATAGTGTAAAACTATTACCTTCTTGTTGTTTTATTAAAGATAGGTAAATTTAATTATCTAATTCTTGTATTGATTGCATTTGAATAATGAATTTTAATCTCTATGTCTGAAGCTTTTACTTGGCCCTGGTCTTTCTGACGTTTGTCTTAGAAAGTAAGTAGATATGAATATAAACATTTCCATTAGAAATAAAAAGATGGGAAAATGGGGGTGGTTAATCAAGTTAACAATTATATAGTCTTAAAATGGGCTCTGTGTCACATGTTGAATATTTTCATTAGGGTCCAGGTCCTGTTTCTTTCATAAGACATGATGAAGAGAATTACAGTGTTTTTAAAATCATGCACAGAAGTAATAGTTAAGTTGGTTGGAGAGACTTGCAAGTCTACCTAACCAAAGCAAGAAGAAAAGGGGCCACTAAGTTGGTGTGTCTATAGCTCATCATACAAGACTAGTTAGAAGGCTCTTATCAACATATTTTTCCATAGAAGAATGTTCACTTGATTTTTCTAAGTGAATAAAAACAATAAATAATTATTCCAGAGCTATGAAATGAATCAACATATTCTTGCACAGAAGTCTATGTAGCCATACCAGTCATTAAAATAATATGGGACTTTGATGTCAGGTGCTCAGCAGTCAGCTTTATGATAAAGTAACAGCAAGGTTTCTGAGTGCATACTGAGATGGAGTAGAGCATAGAAGAAGGGTTTAAGATTCTTCTTCATCATAGCCAGAATATATTTTGATAGATACCTGGTTGTGCAAGTGATGTTGTACAAGATCCATGTTTTGATCTCATCTTTGCACATAAGAAGATACCTTGATCCCAGTAATAGCTGGGATGACTTAAAAGTAGTAAAGAACTACTGTTTGCCATTTAGTGCTAGGCCTGTTTTGTAAGGTTCCTAAAGACTATTTCTAACAAGTTTTTTTTTCATATATTCTAATCAGAGGTTCCTTCCAAACTCTAATGACATTTGTGCTATTATGTACCAAAGCCACCATCATTTATGCATAAGAAGTAACTACTGTCTACATGAGATGCTTACATCCTATTGAGTAATCACTTGCAGTGATTATGCTCTGCCTAGAATAAAAAACAGAACTGAATAGTTTGTGCCTTCCTAGCTCTCTATTATAACAGCATATGATTATAAGTGGAAGCTTCAGGTTTATTTTTAGTTCTTTATAAAATATTCCCACAAAAATTCTAGCTTTTCTTAATATTTTAAAATGATGTGCTGTATTCTATTTGTTAAACTCAGTAGATACCTGAAAATTTCCCACGGCTTTTTGAATTATTTGATAGGGACTCTTTTTTCTTATAGAAAATACTTTCATATGTTCACCTGAATTTTTCAGGACATTCTGTATTTCTTCCAGGGTCCTTTTCTTCATCAAAAGAGATATACTCTGACAATCTAATTCATTTTTCGTTAGTCATGTGATTCAAAAAGACTCCTCCCATATTTTTCAATTTTTGGTTAAATTTTTTTAATTCTTTGGTATGTGTATGTGTGTATTTTATTGGAACTAAAAGATACAATCCCTTATAATTTGAGAATCAATATGACGTCCATTTAGGAACTTGTTTTAGTCATATCTCTGCTAGAAAGACAAATTGCTTCCCAGTAAAGAAGATAGTAAAGGTGCAATAAGATTTGTTCTTAGACTTGATTTTATTCTCCATCTTCTAAATATTCATAAACCTAATTTTGGGATTCTATGAGTCACTTAACTATTTTGATGTGTGTTTTGTCATTTGGAACCTAAGCATTATTTATTCCCTTTTTTTATTACTTATTTTTCCCCATCCTTGAATAAAGCCATAAAGGAACTAGATTGAGCAAATTCAAATTGTTCTGAGAAATGAGGAGCTGAGAGAATTGGGGATGGGTGAGGAAAGCTTTAGGGAAACGAAGCCCAGGGCAGAATTAAAACCCTGGAGGGTACCTAGAGGTAGAACGGCCTTGAAAGAAATAGTAGGAACAGAGTCTGACAATTCAGAATTCTGCCTAAGGCATTGCTGTTTTTCTTTAGTACTATTCTTGTTTGCACTTGTTATTTAAAGATTAGAAAAAGTTGGAATTTTTTTTGGGGGGGGGGATGTATGTTCATGTGCATGTGAATTGAGGCATAAGGGAAGAAATGAAGTGTTCCCATTCTACAATGTCCAGTCCATTTGCAGCTATTTTGCTGTTGTTACAGTAGTTTATAAAACAAAAATGAGATGTTATTCTAGAGAGAGGTTTTTGCAATTTGGGGCCACCACCTGAGAAGGAAACATTCTGCAAACAGCAGAGGTTTCTTCCACGCAATTTGAAGGCAACTCTGGTCCAAAACAGCCCCAAGCCATCAGAAGAATCCTTTGCTTGAAAAACAAGGAGAAAACTATTTTCTTTTGTGTAGTGTTGTTTGGAGCTACTTCCTGCTGTGCTCAGAGTTTACTCCTGGCTTTGAGCTCAGGGATCACTCCTGGCAGTGTGAAGGGACCATAAGAGATGCCAGGGATCAAACCAAGGTTAGCCACATGCAAGGCAAATAATCTCTTCAGCCTAAGGAAAAGAACTCTTGCTAAGTATGTACCATATTTTCCGGCGTATAAGATGACCCTTCAACCCATGAAAAACTTCCTAAAAGTCTTTAAAGTAAGTTACTTCTTAAAAGTAAGAGGGGTGCGGATCACTCATCCCCTGAAGCTGGAACAAGTTTCAGCATGCCGTATATAATATTACTCCCGACTTTTAGGAAGTTTTTCATGGGCTGAAGGGTCGTCTTATACGCCAGAAAATACGGCACTTGTATGAAACTTTAGCTGACAAGTTCAAGATAGTCCTTTGTTGTTTTTAAGACAAATTATTTTGGGTCTGAAGATATAGTATAAGGTTAAGGTGCTTAGTTTGAATGCAGGTGACTTTGGTATAATGCCAAATACAGTATATGATCCCCTGAGAATACAAGAGTCACTCCCTCCTCATCTCCAACAGACTCAAGAGTAAGCGCTGTGGGGGTCAAAGTTCTGGTACAGTAGGTAGGGCGTTTGCCTTACCTATAGCTGACTCAGGTTCAATCCCTTGTATCCCATATGGTCCCTCACACTCACAGTCCTGAGCATAGAGCCAGAAGTGAACCCTGAGCACTGTTGGGTGTAGTTTCAAACAAAAACAAACAAACAAACAGAACCCCCCCCCCAAATAAGCCGAAATACAAAACAAAACAAATAAGCCCTGAGCACTACTAGGTGTGGCCCAAAACAAACAAGCATGGTTTGACTGTGATACTTGCAATTTCAGTTATTACTGGAAATGACTACTTTCTCTTTGGATTACATAAAGTATGAGAATTTTTTGTGTAAACTATAAAATGGGGAAATAACTCATAGTTAGATGGTCACAATAAATATGCAATATGCCTAATAGTTGAGTTTTACATGAAGCCAGGTTAGGATATTTATTTATTCTAGTAGACACAGATCCTTGAGTTCTTCCTTTGGGGCTTAAGCAGTTATTGTCATATATAACATTTTCTCTTCTTTGGAGAAACTCAGCTGAGGTGGAGATCACTATTGGACAATCCAGTCATTTCTATGCAATTATATAAAGTAATTTTTTCTTGTATCCTCAGACTAAGCAAAGTCCCACATTACAAGTTTGCTATAGCAAGACACTTTAAAGAAGTTCAGGCTTTTGGAATTCCAAATTCAGGAAAGGAGTGTTTTTTAGCCACTTTCTGCTTTCCATCTGGAATCCAATCCTTGCCTGTGACAAGGGAGAACAATGAGGCCCACCTGTTGTCATGGGAAAGAAACACTCAAGGAGAGCCAAAATACATTTTCCTTCCAATAAGTATCCTTTCAGATGCTTTCAGTCGTGAGCTGAATTTGAAGAACACTGGGGAGAAAAATTCTTGTCCCATTATTGTATTTTTCTAACCCCACAAAGCCTTGCTCTGGAGAGGCAGTCTGATTTTACCTGAAACTAAATAGCATGGTCAATTTGGTATGATACTGATCTTACTCATTTTATTCAAATACTTGTTGTTAGCACAATCATATGAAACATCTATGTAACATTGTATAGAAATTAAAATATTTTATCAGCTAGGTAATCTATAATTAGGTACTTATAAAAAATCTCCAAAATAATTTGCTTGTTAGAGCTGACATTTTGGTTGCCTCTTTTTCAGTGAACATGTGTCTTATGATTCAGTCCATTTCCACAGCTTGTTTCAGACAGGCATAATTAGGTACCAGGTCTTATACTGTTTAAGAGGCTAGAAAAAAAAGTGGAAGTCAGATGTGTCCCAGGAGTTTAACTAAAAACTGGCATTGGGGGAAAGGCTGAAAATTTAAAATGGAAATGGACAGAAATGTTCTAGTTAAGTCTCCAAGGTGCAAACTTGAATATATTGTTTGTATTCCTAGCCTACATATGTGTTTAGTGTTATGTGCCTACACGTAGTCTTTCTCTCACTATACATATATATTATATATACATATATTTAAAAAGTCCATAATACCAATATCCATATTTGTTGACTAGCATTTTACAGGATCATAAACATACATACTTTCCCAATATGAATAAGTTTATTGAGTGGGTGAATGGTGTTTGAGGGTACACTTGAACAAGAAAAGTACTACCACAACACCTCACAAATTTGGAAGTATTTATCATACAAATTGAACTATCTGAAACACAGCTTAGAAATGAGAAAAAAATGTCACCACTTGACACTTTATTTATGCAAAACTAATTTCAGCCTATTGATACTCATGTTACTTAACTGGTCAAGTTTGCCAGTATTTTATTTCTCTGATGAAAGTATCTCGAATTTTGGATTAATAAAGACTTTTTCTTGAATTCACATAAATTAACCTTTATTTAAGTGTTAATTTCTATTAAGCAGAAATGACATATTTAACATTGTTTTATAATGTTAAAGTAGCTGATATGTAAAAAGCAATGTAATGATTCCTGCAGGGTTTTTTACTTTTCCTTTTTCCTCAAAGGATACCTCTGGCCCTGTGCTCAGATATTATTCTGGCAGAGTTGGGGGACCATACAGAATGCCAGGAATTAAACCTGGGTCAGCCGCATGCAAATTAAATGCCCTCCCTGCTTTGCTACTGCTCCAGCCTCCTGCAGGTATTATTTTTTTTTGTCCCTCAATTCACAATACAGACCAGGAAAAGGGACTGGGTTGAGGTGTATATGGGGTGCATTTACTGTACCTCCTCTTTCTATACAGTCAGTGTAAAGAATACAGCCTATGGTAAGAATTGGGAGGCCTTATCTTTTCTTTTTTTAAATTTTTAATATATATAATCCTTCACCAGTGCAACATTTCCATGACCAATGTCCCAAGTGTCCTTCCTCCCCACCTCACACAGGTCTGTACTCTAGACAGGCTTTCTACTTCCCTCATTCAGTCACATTTTGTTACAATAGTTCTCAGTGTAATTATTTTTGTGACTGCATTAAATGATCCCTGTGGTGAGCTTCATGTCCTCCTCTATTTTGTCTCTGAGAATCATTACACAAATATTTTTCATTTTTCTCAAAACCCATAGATGAATGAGACCATTTTGTGTTTATCTCTCTCACTCTGACTTATTTCACTCAGCATAATAGAATCCATATACATCTATGTATAAGAAAATTTCATGACTTCATCTCTTCTGATGGCTGCATATTATTTCATTGTATATATGTACCATAGTTTCTTTAACCATTCATCTATTGAGGGACATCTAGGTTGTTTCCAGAGTCTGGCTATTGCAAACAATGCTGCAATGAATATAGGTGTGAGAAAGGGATTTTTGTACTGTATTTTTGTGTTCCTAGGATATATCCTTAAGAGTGGTATAGCTGGATCATAAGGGAGCACAACCTCCAGCTTTTGGAGAAATCTCCATATCGCTTTCCACAAAGATTGGACCAGATAGCATTCCTACCAGCAGTGGATAAGAATTCCTTTCTCTCAACATCCCCGCCAGCGGGGCCCGGGAGATAGCATGGAGGTAAGGCGTTTGCCTTTCATGCAAAAGGTCATCAGTTCGAATCCCGGTGCCCCATATGGTCCCCCGTGCCTGCTAGGAGCAATTTCTGAGCATATAGCCAGGAGTAGTGCCTGAGCACTGCCGGGTGTAACCCAAAAAAAAACAAAAAAACAAAACAAACAAACAAAAAAAAACACATCCCCTCCAGCATTGCATGTTCTCATTCTTTCTGATGTGTGCCAATCTCTGTGGCGTGAGATGTACCTCATAGTTGTTTTGATTTGCATCTCTCTGATGATTAGTGATGTGGAGCATTTTTTCATGTGCCTTTTAGCCATTTGTATTTCATTTTTGTCAAAGTGTCTGTTCATTTCTTCTCCCCATTTTTTGATGAGGTTAAATGCTTTTTTCTTGTAAAGTTCTGTCAGTGCCCTGTATATTTTGGATATTAACTCCTTATCTGATGGATATTGGGTGAATAGTTTCTCCCACTTAGTGGTTGACTCTTGTATCCTGGGCACTATTTCCTTTGAGGTGCAGAAGCTTTTCAGCTTAATATAGTCCCATTTATTTATTTCTTCTTTCACTTGCTTGGAGAATACTGTTTCATCTTTAAAGATACCTTTAGTCTCAATGTCATGGAGTATTTGACCTACATGTTGTTCTATATACTTTATGGTTTCAAGTCTGATATCTAGGTCTTTAATCCATTTGGATTTTACCTTTGTACATGATGTTAACTGGAGGCCTAAGTTTGCTTTTTACAAGTGGCTAGCCAGTTGTACCAACGCCACTTATTGAAGAGGCCTTCCCTGTTCCATTTAGGATTTCTTGCACCTTATCGAAAATTTGGTGACGGTATATCTGGGGAACATTCTCTGAGTACTCAAGTCTGTTCTACTGATCTGAGGGTCTGTCTTTATTCCAATACCACGCTGTTTTGATAAATATTGCTTTGTAATATAGTTTAAAGTTGGGGTAAGTAATACCTTCCATATTCCTTTTCCCTTGTTTTGTTTTAGCTATTCGTGGGTGTTTATTGTTCCAAATGAATTTCAGAAGTGTTTGATCCACTTCTTTGAAAAATGTCATTGGTATCTTTAGAGGGATTGCATTAAATCTGTACAAAGATATGGGGAGTATTGTCATTTTAATGATATCAATCCTGCCAATCCAAGAGCAGGGTATAGATTTCCATTTCCGTGTGTCTTCTCTTATTTCTTGTAGCAGGGTTTTATAGTTTTCTTTGTAGAGGTCCTTCACATCTTTAGTCAAGTAGACTCCAAGGTATTTGAGTTTATGTGAGACTAATGCGAATGGAGTTGCTTTCTTAATATCTATTTCCTCCATATCATTATAGGTGTATAAAAAGGCCATTGTTTTCTGTGTGTTAATTTTATAGCCTGCTACGTTGTTATCTGCATCTATTGTTTCTAAAAGTTTTTTGATAAAATCTTTAGGGTTTTCTAAGTATAGTATCATGTCATCTGCGAACAGTGAGATCTTGACGTCCTCCTTTCCTCTCCGAATTCCCTTGATATCTTTTTCTTGCCTAATTGCTATAGCAAGTACTTTCAGTACTATGTTAAATAAGAGTTTTGAGAGGGGGAAACCTCGTCTTGTAGCGGAGTTTAGAGGGAAGGCTTTCAGTCTCTCTCCATTGAGGATAATATTTGTCATTGGCTTGTGATAAATGGCCTTGACTAGATTAAGAAAGGTTCCTTTAATTCCCAAGTTTTTTTTTTATCAAGAATGGGTATTGAACCTTATCGAATGCTTTCTCTGCATCTATTGATATGATCATGTGATCTTTATTTTTCTTCTTGTTTATATTGTGTATTATGTTGATGGACTTATGAATGTTAAACCATCTTTGCAATGAATCCTACTTGATCATAGTGAATGATTTCCTTGATAAGGCATTGAATTCTACTTGCCAGAATTTTATTGAGGATCTTTGCATCTGTATTCATCAAGGATATTGGTCTGTAATTTTCTTTTTTGGTTGTATCTCTGTCTGGTTTTGGTATCAAGGTTATATTGGCTTCATAGAAGCTGTCTGGAAATGTTCCCCTTTTTTCAATTTCATAAAAGAGCTTGGCCAAAATTGGTAATAGTTCCTCTTGAAAAGTTTGAAAGAATTCATTAGTGAATCCATCTGGTCCTGAGCTTTTCTTTTTGGGGAGACATTTGATTACCGTTTTAATTTCCTCAATAGTGATGGGTGTGTTTAGATATGCTACATCCTCCTTGTTCAACCATAGAAGATTATAAGAGTTCTAAAATGTATCCATTTCTTTCAGGTTCTCATGTTTCATGGTATAAAGAGAGGAAAATTTATAGTTTTGCAAGTACACATCAGGAAGGAAGAAGGAGCATACCTGAATAACCTAATGATGCAGCTCATAAAATTAGAAAATGATCCAAAAAAAAAAAACAAAAATATGGAGACAGAAGGAAATAACAAAGTTTAGAGCAGAAATCAATGAAGTGGAAACCCAAAAAACAATCCAAAAGATCAATGAAAGCAGAAGTTGGTTCTTTAAAAAAAAATAAACAAGATCGATAGAGCATTGGCAAAACTCACAAAGAAAGAGAGAGAGAGAAACTTGATAACCCATATTAGAAATGAAAAGGGGGAGATCACTACAGATATTGCAGAGACTCAAAGGGTAATCAGAGATTACTTCGAGAAACTTTATGCCACGAAACACGAGAACCTGGAAGAAATGGATAAATTTTTGAACTCTTATAAACTTCCAAGGTATTATTTTTAATAATAATTCTTTGTACTATTTTTTCCTAGCCTTTGGAAGACTGAAAAAAGAGCTCAGAGATGGACCTGTAATAGCAATAAGTATACCCTGACTGACTGAAAGTGATAGTGTGAAAATTAAACGCAGAAGCTTTATTCAAATGAAATAAGGAGACTAGACAAAAATTTCTCCATGGAAGTCATTAATATATATCTCAGGATAGAATCTAACTCAGAGAGAAGAACCTCCAGCAGAAAGCACAAAGCTGTTTGTTGTCACAGGAAAAGGATGCTTCTACCTTGCTCAACAATCACTCAGGTAAATGAGAGAAAGCCTTGCAACAATAAATGAAAAGCACCTACACTTTGAACACTTAGGTTCTTCCAATAATTGCTTCATTTACAACATCTCCTTCAAAGCCTGTATGAGGAAATTTCTGGGGAGGATGAGGACGTAAATATCTAAGTGCAGAAATTTTGAGACAAGAATGTGTTTTCTCTTTGCTTTTTGTTGTTTTCTAATAGACCCACTTGGTTGTTGATGAGGAAATTGTTATTTATTCATCTGAAGTCAAGGATAGCAAATAGAAAAGAAACAACTCAAAACAAACATAGTTGTAACTGGCTTTGGAGGTTAACTAGGCTATGTTAACCAACAATTAATTGAATAGGTAACTATTATATCACTCAAAAGTTTGTCATTCATGCCAGAGAGTGAAGTACCACCTCCAAATAAATAAGATAAAAAAATTGCTGAGGCAGATTTAGGTTTAATTATAAAACCAGCAAGATCAAAAAAGGAATATTATATACAAAGAAGCATCCTTAAGATCACAAGCAATCTTCCAGGCCCAAAGGCAGTAGTGGGATATAGCAAAATAACGCAATGAAATGAACACTCACAAAGAATATATCACCTAGGTCAGTGGTTGGCAACCTGTGGCTTGTGAGTCACATGTGGCTCTTTACACTTTTAATTTGGCTCTTCTGTATGCCGGGTGGCTGCTCCAGGAGTCATAACTTGCTCCTAGACAAAAGGTGCTTCCCCAACGTCATCCATTCTTAAACGTCTTCCTTTGATATGCAAAAGTCCACTGAATATGTACTTTTGGCTCTCTCTCTTTGGCTGAAGCCTTGGTATTGGGAATTGGTTTTAATAAAGAAAGAGGTGTTCTAGCTTTTTGGGTTTGAGGCAGAGTACACGGTAAAAGGCCATGGACTCCATGATCATCCTTTCCTGGCTAGTTTGGTTTATTATTTCTTTCCTGCTACCCTGCTTCTTCAGACCAGGTTGGGTGGGGTTTAGAAATACAGTGCCTGGAGTGATCTTAAAACACATATTTTCTTTTGCACAAGAGTGGGCATCGTCCATGAAGAGATTCTCAACCCAGAGTTTTCTTTTCCATGGATTCTCATGTTCAGAGTACTTATGATTAAAGTTGTGAGCTAAAGCCCTTATATTCTGTTTTTCATATTGATTATGACTTTCTGCATAATATAAGTGCCAAAATTTTTTTTTGCAATAGTGAAAACATTTTAATAGCTCCTTCTCAGCCACAGCTATCCAAGAATCAGATTCTTTTTTTTGGACACATCCATCTTATGTCTCATTGTAAAAACTACTTGTGAAACTCCCTACAGAGAAATATTAAATTCATAGAGAAAATGAACAATGTCTGCCAAATACACAAGCTTAGCTACTCATTCCTTGTCCAACTGGGACTGTACAAAGTCAGAGTTCTGTTCTCACAGGAATTGCACTACTTCTTCCCTCTTGCCAACAAGGCGAGAGAGCACCTTTCCCCTGAACAGCCACTTCACTTCTTCATGGAGAAGATGCTAGTAGTGGACATTCATACTCTCACCCAGGGTAGTGGATAGCCTGGATTTGATCACAATTGTGAATTTCACAAATTATCTTTACTGTGTCATCTGTCAAAGAGTTTAGTTCAGCAGGGAGTTTTTTGAATGCAGTCTATCATACAATGATACAACATACGGTGTGTAACTTCTGTTTCTTGTGACTACAAAAAAGAACACTGAGCCATGCACAGTGCATCATCTGTACATACATCAACACATCAGATTATTATTCTGAGTGAAATGAGTCAGAAGGAGAAGTGTAGACACAGAATAATCATTTGTGGCATATAAGAATAATAAATGGCAACATGGTAATAATATCTAGAGAAAATAGGGATGAGGGACAGGAGGACTAGTCCATGATAGGAAGCTTGCCATAAAGAGTGGTGAGTTCAGTTAGAATAGAATAGAATAAGGCACATTATGACATTGATAGTTGTAACATATCACTCTGGACAAGAACTGGATGCTGAAAATGGATAAGTAACATGCATGATACCCTTTAATTAACAATATTGCAAACCATGGTGTCATAAAGGAAATTTTGCAAACCTCAGTGGCATAAAGGAAAAGAGACATAGAGAGAAAAAGCAAAATGCCTGCCCCTGGCATAGACAGAAGAGGGTGAAGGGGAAGGAAACAAGGGACATTGGTGGTGACGAAAGTGCACTGTTGAAGGGTGGTGTACATTCTATGATTAAAATGCAAGTATGAATAATTTTGTAACAAACATGCTTAAATAAAAAATTGTTTTTAAAATGTTTCAGGCACACTATCATAATTCCTTTATGATATATCATATGCCTTTAACAAAGTGTCGCTTTTGTTTTTGTGTGTATTTTAGTTTGGTTTCTTGCAGCACACACTAAAGTGTCAATAGATTTTTTTTCCTTTCAGTGGAATCACTACTTTTCTCTGGAACACTGTCCTTGCTTTTAAAAATTGTTGAAAGTTTTTTCTCTTTTATCTGTTTCATCTCCATATTGTCGGGTTTAAAATTTTCAGCTCATTTTGGTTATCAGGAGGAAATATTTTGAAACGTTTTGCTTACTTATTATCAGAAATCAAAGCATTTTTCCTCGAGAATGGTGTTCACTATGCAGAATTAATGAACAATCAGTAGATTCAAAAACTATTTCATGGTGGATGTTACTTCACATCTAAATTTGCTTAATCATAAACTACAGGGGAAAGGAAACACAATTTTTTTCGATGTTAGAAGAAGAAGTTATTTCGTTTGAAAACACATTACCTGGTTTTGCTCAGGATTTTGACAGAGAAACTTTGATTCACCTTCCAAGCCTGTTGAAACATTGCCAAGAAAATAATTCTGATATTGACATTACCTATTTTAAAACAGCACTTTTAAATACGACGGAAGCTTTTGTCAAGAGGTTTCAGAATTTCAGGAACAGTAAAGTGACGTTGGCATTTGTTAAAAAAAATCTCTGGATGCCACTGTACCGGAATTAAAGTTTTCTCCCTTTAATATTGACATTGGCAACTTTGAAATGCAATTTCTGGATTTAAAGACAAAGAACTGTGGAGCTCAAAATTTGAATGTCTTTGTGCTAATTTAGAAAGATTGGAGAAACACAAATGTGAACTTAGTTCACAGCACAAGTGGTCTGTTTTGAAACACCTGGAGAAGGAAGATATGTTGATTTTTAACACCTGGAATAGTATTCCTGACTCATATCATCAACTTAAAAAGCTAGCGTTTGCTGTTCTTTCCTTGTTCGGGTCTACATATTTATGCGAACAAGCATTTTAAAGCATCAATCTTATCAAGAGTAAATTGAGAAATCATCTCATCAATGAGAACCTGGAATTGTACCTAAAATAAAAAATAACAACATACAAACCTGATTTACTAAAACCATCCAAGGAAATGCAAGGCCAATGCTCACATTAGTGTTTGTGACTTTGTCAGTCATTGTCAGGATGTAATTTTCTCTACATTGTAAGGCAAATGTTATGGAATTTAACATTATTGATAAATAATATTGTTCTAAAGTTTTTGTTTTATAAGTTTTTTTATTTGTATCCTCCTGATTTATGTGGATACTTGCATGCAGAATATTCTCAATAAAAACTTATTGAAACTAAAAACAGTGTACCATCCTATGTTTTTTGGTTTTAAAAATGTGGCTCTTGGGGCTGGAGAGATAGCATGAAGGTAAGGTATTTGCCTCTCATGCAGAACGTCGATGGTTCAAATCCTGGCATCCCATTGGTCCCCTGAACCTGCCAGGAGGGATTTCTGAGCATAAAGGCTGGAGTAACCCTGAGCGCTGCCACAACAAACAAACAAAACCCCCTAAACCAGAAAAAATGTGGCTCTCAAAATAAATTTCAATCGTGGTTTTGGCGAGATTTGGCTCAGTTGAAAAAAAAGGTTGCTGACCACTGACCTAGGTAGACTTTTATCTAGATGCGAATGAATGATACATAGCTTCATGAATAAACAACAACTTAGTAACTGTACAGACTCAAAATCTACCTTAAAAGAAAAACTGAAGGGTCTACTTCAAGGCAAGACAGATCCAATAAACATACCAAACTCCTAAAAAGGTTGACACAAAATTCCTTGACAATAATTTCTTTCAACATCAATGAAATAAATGTACCAAATAAGATACACAGAGTGGAAAAGGGATCAGAAAATTTAATCAAACAATTTTTATATTCAAGAAACATATCTGAATAGTCAGAGCAAACAGACTCAAAGTCAAAGATTGTAGGAAAATCCTGTAAGTAAAATATAACCTTTAAAAAGGTTGGGATAGCCACACTAATATCAGACAACACAGACATCAGGCTTAAAAACGTTATGAGACAGAGATGGTCATTTCTTAATAATCAAGGAATATATACATCAGGAGGAAATAACATTCCTAAAATATATGCACCAGTGAGGGGCTAGGAAAATACTTAAAACCACTGCTAATAGACAAAAAAGTACATGAATAGCAAGAGTGATAGTACTGGGAAACTTTAAAACCACCCTATTACCTCTTGATAGATCAGCAAGGCTAAAATTTAACTGGGATCTACTGGCTTTGAAGGAAGAAATGAAATAGAGGGGTTTATATATAGGACTTTTCATGCAGAAAGCTTAATACACATTGTTCTATAGTGCACATGGGACATTCTCCAAGATAGGCTACATACTTGACAATAAAACTTAGCTCCATAAAATTAAGAGGATAGAAATTGCAACATCTTCTCAGGCCATGATGCACTGAAAATAGAAGTGAATTACAAACAGACAAGGAGAAATAAATTTAACACTTAGAAACTTAACAGCTCACTACTGAGTGGGTCAAAGATTAAATCAAAGAGAAAATAAAGTTTCCAAGAAACAATTGAGAATAAAAAGATAAATTTAGGAAGATAAAATCTAAATATGGAAGATAAAAATCACATGGTCATAAATACATGCAGAGAAAGCATTTGTCAAGGTGTAGTACACATTTATGAAAAAAAATACTTCAATAAGATGGGAATTGAACAAATGTTCTTCAATATAGACAAAACCCGTGGTGAATAATATTCTTAATTAAGGTAAAACTAAAATCCTTTCCTCTAAGATCTGCCATGAAACAAGATTGCTCCCTCACTGCTCTATTCAATATAGTAATGGAAGTACTTTGACATAGCAAATAGGCAAGAAAAAGATATCTAGATATGCAAACATGAAAGGAAGATACCAAGCTCTAACTGGTTTCAGATGACATGATACTATATTTAGAAAATATTTTAGAAGATTTTCTAAATAAATCGTAAATAAGAAAGCCCGTAGAAACAATAAACTTGTATAATTACATTGCAAACTACAAAATTAATATGCAGAAATCCATAGTTTTTCTATATAAAAATAATTAAAGAGAAGAAAGTTAATTTAAAAATGCAATTTATCCACAATTATGCATGAGAAAATCAAGTGTTACCCCCCACTTAGGGGGGCACGCACCCAAATTGCCTCCCTGGCTTTCCTGGTGCAGTCTAACTTTTTCTTCCAAGAAACATCTGCTAGAAGGTCCGCATAGAGGTCTATTATGGATGGATCCTTTGCGTGGATAGCTAGTGATTTTTCTGTCCTACCCACCACGTGGGTGACCCTGATCTCTCTAATCAGACTTTCCTTAGACAAAGAAAATACAGTACAGAAAAACCGCCCAAAGTCTCCCGCTGACCAGCTCTTTGTGACTTGTCTCTCTCCTCCCATTTCCTTAAAGGTACCTGGTTTTCTCCTTACCCAAAACAGAAACTTCTGTTAGTATCAGGCCACTTCATATGCTAATTCTAGCTCTGATCTCATTGGTTCATCCCTCTTTTCTTTTCTCCCTGGCTACGCCCTCTGCATTCCTGAACCCTGCTTATAAATAAGACTCATGTAAAAAATAAACTCTCTCTCTGGTCTCTCCCTCGCCACTTGTTTCATCATGTAATTTTGTGTGGTCTCATTTATTTCATCTCATTTCATATTTCATATTTGTCTGCTCGTGCTCCCACTTGATTTCCCAGTGAGGAATAATTACCCACTGAGGTTGCTTTTAGGGACATTTAAAAAGTCCACAGCAATCAAGTACCTCAAAATCAACTTAATTTAAATGGTGAAAGACATACAAGGAAAACTTCAACGAATCAAAAAGAACACAAAGTAATGGAGACATATACCCTGATTATGAATTAAAATGATTAACATCATTAAAATGTCAATACTTCCCAAAGAATTGTACATATTTAATGCAATCTCTATAAGAATACCCATGACATTTTCCAAAGAAATGGATCAGACACCCTTCAAATTTATATGGAACAATAAATTTTGATGAATAGTTAAAGCAATCCTTTGGAAAAAGGTGGCAGGAATCACATTCTCCAACTTTAAACAATACTATTGTTAAGTTTAGGAGAACGATGCGCCGTTCAAAGACACCAAGACCACAGTCTCATGCAAAAGCAGGGGGTTTATTTTCTTCAAGCATATGCAGGGGCTGAGCTAGAGTCCAGCATGAGCCAGAAACTGCCAGCCCCGAGCCATGAGCTTACAAGCTGTATATAGCATTTCAAACAATAGAAAGGTACAGTAGATTGATTTGCTATTGATTTGCTTTAGGGAATACATGACATCACATCTGGCATTTGCTCAATCACATTTTTGCAAGGTTTCGGTACAAGCTTACAGGGTTA